>JAHNEJ010000464.1:0-109871 GCA_022559845.1 Amorphophallus konjac | reverse complement strand
GCCGACAAATTCCATTCCCCAACACTCGCACAATGCCGATGCCAACACAAGAAAACCACGAACAACGGCACGGCAACAACCAAAGTCAAGGCACAAGAAGCCAAGACAAAGCCACATCGAGAAAGGAACAAGACCTCTCGACAAATGGGTAGCCAGCCCACACACTCAGCTGTACTCTCAACAACGTGCACAGGCAACAGAACAACATCGATAATCGCATCTCAGCACACACCAGGCGTCATCGCAATCAACAAAGATCGCAATTACACGCCACGAGCACTGATCAGAACAACCGACACAAGAGCCTAAGTGCAACAAGAGAAGAGCACCAGCTTCAGCGCAAAGCACAAGGAAAGCATCAATCTCAGCTCACCATCACGTCCTGACACGATAAATGAGCCTTCACAACACATCGGCCGTTAGACACAGCACGACAACTACGGTACACAACAGCTCTTAACACCATCATGGAGTCCAAAGCTAAGCAACCGTACAACAAGGAGCAGATCAGGCTCAAAACAAAGCTGTCTACACTTAAGCAGACACAGGACAAAGGCACAACCAAGACAGCAATTCCAAGGCAAACCTCGGAAAGCTTCACCAAAGAGGGATGAGAAGCAACAAGCTCAACAACAACAGCTCACCAGGAAGGGAAAATCCAAGGCTCGCTCGAGCAACTTCTCAATCGAGGCAACACGACAATCGAAGCAACCAAAACAACGAAGCATCAGGAGCTACACAAACTCAAGCTGGGACAACCCAAGCAACGTAAGAACGTGCGTGGCCATCACACCAACGCTAAAAGTCATAAGCCACCTGAGCAAAATACAGAAAATAGCTCGAACAAGGCACTGCAGGTTCATGCCAACCGACAAACACTGCAAAGTGCACCACGATCGAGACCAACTTCAAAACCGAAACGAAGCACATCGTCTCATCTAGACGAGAGCAAAACCATCTCGCACAGTGCCAACCAAGCACGTACAAGACCACACGCAAAAAGCACCGCGATAAACCATCGCAACACCTACGCCAGCAGAGACTGTACTGGGCCTAAAGACTCTGGTAACTGTATATCTGGATTTCCATGTATCTCACACGACAATGATCTGATAGCTCAGAAAAGAACTCCGAACATCTCAGAACACTGCTCTGATACCACCTGTAGCGACCCGGATTCCGGATACCCGGTGCACCCGGTATAAATACCGAATACACGTGATACCACATGGGACCCGCGAGGCCTCCCAAGCGCGGGAAAGCGCCGAAGGGAAAAAGGAGTGTGTGGAATACATTGAAGCCAGCAGATATAACAGTAAGCAATTAAATTTCATTACAATGGATTGCTAAAGTAGCAGAAATAAAATTACCTTTTCATTAATATTCAAGTTTTCAATTATACACCAGAGTCTAGCCCAAGGAAAGACAACAAGTCTAGCACAGTACAGTCGAACAGAAAGAAACGTACACAGAAGTCGGAGGAACCCGACGCAGGTACGGCTGGCAGCTACAACAGCAAACGCGCACTCCACCAAGGACAGCAGAGGCAGACGGCGAAACCCACCTGAAAAGCAGCAGGGGTGAGTCTCAACAGAAACTCAGTAGGGGTCACGCGGATCCCCACTGGAAAACCGCACAAAGCGAAGGCAACGGAAGCAGCAACAAACGTAGCAAGGACAGCAACGTAGCAAAGCAGGAAAGCTACACTACAAAGCTGTAAAGGAACAGACGGGAAGTAGGAGTAGGGAACACGCAGGAGAGGGTGAGAACCCGCACCAAACAAGCGGCTACCGAACTAACCTCGGTATCCCAAACTACTCCAAACAAAGGCAACAGATGGATGACCCTAAACTCACACAGAAGGGTACACCAGTCTGTCAACCAGCCCCAAACAAAGGCGAAGGCGAACGCCGACACCGGGAAACAGACAAAACACGACAGGGAACGTCGTGCACAAAGCCCCGCGCACGATCGGAACATCGCGCGGACGACAAACCACTGACCCCGAGTGCAGCCACGAACGGGCAACTCGCAAAGGTCACAGCGTACAGGAAAACGCCGAAAGCTACGCGTCACGTGACGGAAGCACCCCCTTAAAAGCCAGCTGCGTCCACTGACGTCTGACGCCGCACCTCAAGTGTCTCACCTACAGTACTGCTGTAACAACAGCAGAGATGTAGACACCAGCTGAACCAAACAGTAACAAGCAAAACAAGTAACTAGTCAGGGTCACGCCCGTCGACGTAAGTCCTAACCCCTGACCACGTGTGCACACACTGGCTATAGCCTAAGCCAGGTCCTCTAGCTAGTATTCTCCCTCGGCAGGACGCTACCGTTGGCTAGGAGCCCGCGGAACTAACTAAAAACCGCTCACTGGGAAAAACCCTCCGCCATCCGCTAGCGGGTCGGCACCTCTCGGCCTTAGGTCACACAAGTGGAGGCTTCACACGACACAGAAGCTCAAAACACAAGCGCCGAAGTACTAACGGGCAACCACGCCCCTCAACACGCACTTCGAGGCACCAAGTGACAGTATCACCACTGCCGACAACTCAGGACAAGCACTAGACCTCCTACGTAACGATCCTGAGCCAAACGACTCAAAGGTAAGATCGTCACAACAGCGGAACAAGCCGCCAATCGGTCTAATCCTAAGCCAAAGAAACCACGCTCCGCAGAAAACGACACACGGAGACCTGAGGGAGACATCAAGAACCCTCAGCACACCTGGACACGCAAACCGAGGTAGAACAATACCTCGAAGCATCCAGAAGCAGTGTCTTAGGCAGGACAGAACCGCTAAGACACGCGCAAACAAGGTCACATGTCAACCACTGGGTCAGACCAGGTTGACCGAAACCCAAACAAGCACATGCAAAGGTAGGATAAGGAACCCTACCACAAGCAAGAAGACTCCTGGCTACCTTACAACGTAGTCTTAACCCTCATAGGACGTCAAGAGACATCCACGGGACAACGGGCAGACCACAAGGCCAAGCCAAGACACACAGAATCATCGGGCGGAAAACCAAGGCACAAGGAAAGTAACGCACCAGCTCTAGACCGCTACAAGCAAGCGACGGTCTAGGTTAGGGCCGTTATTTCCCAAACGACGGACGGACACCAGGCCGTCACTCACACCACCCTGATAACCTACAAACCACGCAAAAGCCAAGTAACGCACGGGACTAGGGGCGTTACAAGCAAACGACGCACAGGGCACCCACCGTCACATCAACGGTGCAGCAAACCCAAACCAAAGCGAAGTAACGCGCTAAGCCAGGCGCGTCACTCACGAAACAGCGCGGCAGGGGAGGGCCGTCAGAACCAAACGACGCACGGGGGACCCATCCGTTACTCACAGACGGCATGGCCACCCTCAACCCAACACCACAGCAAACAACGGTCGGAGGCATGCGCGTTACTCACAAACGACGCACGGGGTCCCCACCGTCACACCCAACGGTGCAGTCAACCCAACCTCGACCAAAAGAGAATGTAACGGCCAGGGGCGGGCACGTCACACTCAAACAACGCATAGGGGCACGACCGCTAGAGGCACCGCCTCAACGAGTCAACGTCAGTCAACTGGCAAGTAACGGCCTGGGCAAGGCGCGCCACTTCCATCTAACGCACTGGGTCAAGCGCGTTAGACTAACCGACTCAACCCCAACATAAAACGACGAAGGCGAAGTAACGCACTAACCTAGGCGCGTTACAAGGAAGCGACGCGCCACTCTAGGGCCGTCACTCACCTAGAAGCCAAAGCGCTAAAACGATGCAGACCAAACGACGGTCAGTCGTAGGGCCGCTAAAGACAAGTAACGGTCGCTGGCATGACCGCTACTTCGGTTACGGCGGGAAAACATAGGAATGGCCGGATCGGCCCGTTCCACGCCCCATTCACGCCGAAACGCAGGGGAAACACACCGCAACACCGAATAACAACATTCAAGGGCCAAAATGCCCACATGCAACACCAAAAACGCTCGATCCGGGCGATTTAGACAAATCCACCCTAAGTGGGTCACCGAGGTTCCCGGGCTTCTACCGGCCTCGAATGAACACCGAATCGCACGAAATCAACGTGGATGGGATTCTAACATCCCTGCGGTCATTTAGAAACTAACTGAACCGCAAACGGTCACCGTTTACCGGCCGACCCTAAAAACCACGAAAATCACGGTTTAGGCAAAACAAGCCCAAACACACTCGTTTCCTAGCCGAACGCCGTGCAATGGCAGGGAAAACGAAGGTGAAGAAGCAAGGATCCGTCACCCCACCTCCACCGAAGAAATCGTGCCCCGAAGGGACTAAACCACGCCAAAAACCACTCGCGAACCAATTTCACCGGCTTTGAATCCACCGTTCGGGATCGCGCCAGAATCGATCCGATCCTCGCCTCATCGCGCATCTCGACAGCTCCACGGCCTCGCCACCTCGCCCACCTACGCCTCCGTCTGCAGCCGGAGCCAAAGAGGGGGAGAAACGAGAGAGAACGGGAGAGGGAGAGACGGTCGCGCGAATGAGAAAGGAAGAGAGAAAAAGAAAAGAAAAAGGAAAAGAAATTAGGAAATTTTCCTACTTTCCAAAAATTCCGAAAATGCGCCGAAAATACACAAATTCAGAAAAATACACAAAAATAGTCGAAACGACCGGCTCGAAGAGTACATCGACGCTGTAGCATTCACGAGTTCGAGAATTGACAAATAAACTCACCGTAGGGTTCCGTAACTAGTACGTGAGAAAAACCCACACGGCTCGTCAAACTCAATTCGGAAGCCACAAAAGCGAACCGAAACTCAACGAAACCAATCCGAAACAGATCCGAAAGATCCATTAAAGATCCTACGAGATCCAGGGCATTACAAGCTGAGCACGACGAACCATTTCCAAGTAGACTTGGATGTCCATCGGTGCAAGTTGGGTAATATACTGGGGCCGTAGCCCATTGAGAAATCTTCTCGCCTTCATCTTTTCCGTACACACCAAGTGAGGTGCATAACGGGAAAGCCTTGAGAATTGGGCCTCATATTCAGCTACCTTCCGGGTCCATTGCTTTAATGCAGCAAATTCCGTGGCCTTCTTCTCTTGCACACGGTCCGAGAAATACTTGTTGTTGAAATGCTCGACAAATTCCGTCCATGTGACATGATTGTCGGGTAGTGTTGCTTCCATGGACTCCCACCAGCATCGAGCGACCCGTTCTAGTTGAAATGTGGCCAGTAAAACTTTTTCTTCGTCCATGCATTGCATTACACGGAAGATCCTCTCGGTCTCCTTCAGCCAATGCTCGGCGTCATCGGGGTCCACCGATCCCGCAAACTTTGGTGGGTTCATGTTGCGAAAATCCCGATGAAGGTCACCGGCTCCATGGTGAGCACCGCGAGCACCGCCTTGCGCCACCTGCTGTAGCGCCTCCGTAAGTCCTTGCACAGTGCGCTGCATCTCGCGCCATTGTGCCCTCTCGGCGGCCATTTTCCTACAAAATAATTTTAAGATAAATGATATTGAGCTTTAAGGTTAAGGGGGGATATTTATTAATTTAAAACTTAACCCATGGCTCTACCCATCTCACCAGGTAGGATCTAAACAACTCTAATAGGTATTTATTTATATATATTTTTCCTTAGACATTTCCAAAAATAATAGATATATATATATTCCTTAGACATTTCCAAAAATAATAGATATATATATATATATTCCCAGGATGTATATATATATACATTTTTTTTTTAGAAGTTTTCTATCTTATAAGTAGAATTTTCTTTATAGAAGTTTCTAGGTTAGCCTAAGAAGACATCCTAGAATTTTTCCTAGGGTTTACCTAGATAAACATTTCTATTCCTTAGACTAAGTACATGTTTTACCTAGGAAAATTCTAAATCCTAAGCTCTGATACCAAGAAAGAGCTGTCACGTCCCGAGGGCGGAAGCTTACCCGCGGTGCGACAGTTCTTTATATAGAACCAAAGCGAGCTAGAAATTAAAGGATTTTCTGCCTTTGACAGAGTGCGCAAATATCTAAGTTTAAATTATCATTAATACAATAGGTTTGAGCTAACAGTTATTACAACGACCAAACTGAAATACAACATATTTATTCATTTAAAGCTTGAAATTACAACTGACGCACTAAAGCCAACTTAACATTCTTGAAGGGATTACAATAACATAGTGTTAACTACTCTCACACAGACTCATCCCCTTCTGTATTCTGGTCGGTCTCCAATTCACCTGAAATGTTAGAAAGTAACTACATGAGCGAATCGCTCAGTAGGATTTACATCTCAATTTTTAACATGCTTTAAGTAAATTACAAGTTCAATTAATGCAAATAATCTATGCATGCAGACAGATAGATAATCAAGGAATTGAAAAAAAATCGATAAGAGCTGGATTCATATTTCAATATTAGCAACATGTGATATCAAGCAGGGGATAACTGAACATAACAGGAATTCAAGCAATAGTAAGCAAGGTAAATCGAAGCATGTATAACAAGAATTGGCTATATATATGTCAATTCATTCAAGTAACATTCAAGTCAAGTAGTGCCCATTTGGGCCACGCAAGTATTGCCCATTTGGGCCACGCAAGTCAAGCAAGTCAAGTAGAGAGAGAGTGAGTGGTGGAATGTCTCAATCTAACAAGTGCTCCGGCGTAATGCTAGACACCGTCAAGATGGTCAATAAAACTCCCATGGGCACAAGTACTTTCGGGTGCTCCTCCCAGGACCAGATCGGGCCCTATATGCACAGCATTAGTCACGTTTTTGACATCCACTCTCATTTATCATTTATAGCCAATATAGAATTTCGAGGCTTGGCCAGTAGGAAAATATAAGGTGGATTTGGAATGTAATCCAAGGCATATTTATACGTAGGAAAACACGGAAAACTGTGTGAGACTGGTATATAGTAGGACACTTGATATTTTCAGAAGTGAGATCCTTAAAGCGGGATGTCCTTCGTGGGAATCTACACGGTTCCTAGTGAATTGACATGTGAATCGACGCTTAAGGGTTGACAAGTATTTTAAAATTTTAACATATAAATATCCCGATTAGGTGCCCTAGGTTTACTGGTCCTTTATTTCCTTTAAATTTCATATATATCAAATTGGCTAAATTATTTAACTCAATTTGATTGTCATCATTCATATCATTTATATTTCTTGACCTTGTAAGACTAATTTATCTATATACGAATTCGGCAACTACAATTACCTATAACTATTCCAAAGGTTATCCTTTAATTTCTGAATTGAGCCTGGTTGGCAGGGCTCTTAAAATATCCATATTTTTCAAATTGGCGCCCTGGCTTAAGTCACCTCTTTTTTTTTTTAATTAGCGCCCCCTTCAATGCCACTTCTTAAGGAATTGGCGCCATGGTCAGGGGCGCCTCTTCCTGGGGTTTATTTATTTCTTTTTTTTTTAACTGACGACTGCGGGCATTGTCGTCTCTTTAGTAAGTGGCGCCCTGAGCCAGGGTGCCTCTTACTGGGCTTTGTAAGTGGCACCCTGGTCAGGGGCGCCTCTTACAGGCTCTGGTAATTGGCCGGCGTCTGTATTTTCTTTACAGTTGACGACTGTTGGGTGTGTCGTCCGTTCAGGAATTGGCGCCCTGGTAGGGGACGCCTCTTACAGGCAGAATTTGAGTGAGTTAATTAAGGGCTTAATCATCTCATTATACTGATTCCACTAATTAATTTATTTAACTGTTCCAGACACTGTTCATGTAAATTGAAGGAACGGCCAGGTTGCTGTCGTTATTTAATTAACGAACGGGATGATGTCGTTAGTTTATAAAATGACGACCCGTCAGTGGTCGTTAGTTCTATTAGTGGCGCCCTGGGATGGGGCGCTAATTCCCTGATACCCATTTTTTTTTCCTCTCTCCGTCAGGGGTTTAGGTATTAACTGTCTCTGATTAGCTTAACACAGGTAATTAAAACTGATTAGGACTAACTACAGTTTGGTGTATATAATTAGCTAACAGATAACTGAAAACTGACTAGAATTATTACAGCTAACTGTCATACGTTTTACATGTCTGATTAGCTAACAGTATTCCAGATCTGTGATATGCTGCGATTTATTCATATAGTTTATCTAATTAGCTATTTAATTAACTATAACTATCTGGCTCTAACGTGGTTCAAATAATTAGCTAACCGGAACTATGTTAACTAACCAGTGACATATTTTTTTATAGTTTAGCTAATTTTTTAACAGGATCTTCTAATTAACCAACATGAGCATCTAATTAACTTAACGGTTTATATAGTTGGCTAACTGGTTGACATGATCTGCTAATTAACTAACATGAAGATCCAACAGAATTATTTAGTTAATCACGGCAACTAATCAAGTTACACATTTAAGGTATGAGGTTTCTGATTTACTACCAGGTGGAACGTTAAATATTAAATCATGGAATTCCTTACAGTTTGTTATATTTCTATTGCAGGATTTAGACGGGAGACAAGCGTAGCATGGAGATGAATTAATCCTAAATACTGCATGCTACTAATTAAAGGTTTGGTTAAAGTTTGAGAACACCTACCTCAGAGAAGTACGCTGGTGGCAGAAGAAGGCTTCCTCTGCAACGAACAGCCTCTGCAGCAACCTCTACAACCCTCAGCCAAAAGCCACCCTAAGCAGCTCGCGAAGGAGGATTTAAGAGGGTTATGAATGGGTTACTCGACAGGATAGGGAGCCAGATCCGTGAAAAACGAATCTGGTGGGATGCCAGCGAATTTCAGTGTGTACAGACTCCCTGGCATGACAATGACGTTTGAAAAATAACGCCTTATGGGCTGTCACTTCTTAAGGAAGTGACGCCCTTGTAGTTGGCGTTACTTCAGATTGCATATTTTTTTTTATATTAACTTATGTCATACTTACTTGATTTTTATATTTAATGTTTGACGTAGTCTGGCTGCCAAATTTTTGGGATAAGTTCCTTACAATTTTTCCTATTTTTACATATAATTTTTTTAAAAAACTCTTTTTAAATAAAAAGTGACACTATTCACCAGACACTATTCATTCATATGAAGTAACGACCTTTGCTATGTCGTTAATTCACAATTCTTGAGGATTGGTTCATCCCCCAAAGGACCGAAATTATATATATATCCACTCAACTCTTATGTATCTACTTTAATACTCTTTAGGGGAACTATTTTGCCTTCTATATATTTGAAAAATTAAGTTAATAAAGGAAAATGAATTATAATAAATGTCTTATTTATTAATAAGGAAAATGAATTATAACTTATAACTTTTAACTATGAAAATTGTATTATTTAATTTTTATAATTCATGTAAATACAATATTTCTATAATTTTATAACTTATAATTGAAACTTGGGATAATTGTCTTATAAATTTTTTTTTTAATTCTTATATATTTGTATTATTTCATTTTATAATTCATGATTTGGCATATAATATTTTTTTAAAAAAGTTTTTTTTAAGATTAAATAAGTAATAGTAAATTCTTTTATCTCTATTTAAAAATATCGGGTGTTACAAGGAGAGTTTGAGAACTCCTCATTTTCTAGTTTTTGTGACAAGGAGGGACTAACTCACAAATTTTCTTCTCCCAGGACCCCAGAGCAGAATGGAATTGTGGAGAGAAGGAATAGGACAATAGTGGAAATGGCAAGAACATTACTAATGGAGAGTCAGCTACCGAAGAGTTTTTGGGCAGAAGCGGCAAACACTGCCTGCTATATACTAAATAGAGCTTTGGTAAGACCCATACATAAGAAAACACCATATGAACTCCTGAAAGGTAAGAGACCTAATGTCTCATATTTCAAAATTTTTGGTTCAAAATGCTTTATTCATAATAACAACAAGAGAGACTTAGATAAATTTGATGCTAGAAGTATTCTAGGAATATTCCTAGGATACTCTGAAACATCTAGGGCCTTCAGGGTCTTTAATAAAACTGATAGAACTGTAGAGGAAACCCCTCATGTCATTTTTGATGAAACAAAAATCTCTAACAGTCTAAATGATGATAAAAGGTCTACAAGTCATGATGGAGAGTTCCTACATCAAATGCAAGAGGAGGAAGTACAACCGGCTGAAGAACCCACTGATCTGAACCCAGTAAGTACAGCCGAACAAGGTGAGTCCTCAACAAATGTCAGAATTTTAAAAGACCACCCTGTAACCAATATAATTGGTAGTCTTCATGATCCCCCTATGACAAGATCCCATTTCAGAAATGTTCAGAATCAGGACTTAAGTGCTTTAGTTTCTCAAATTGAGCCTAAGACCATTGAAGAAGCCTTAAGTGATGAGAATTGGGTAACTGCCATGTGTGAAGAACTAGGGTAATTTGATAGAAATAATGTCTGGGAACTTGTACCTAGACCTGAAAATTTCAATGTAATAGGAACAAAATGGGTTTTTAAGAACAAACTGAATGAAGAAGGTGTCATCTCTAGGAATAAAGCTAGACTTGCAGCTAAAGGCTACAGTCAGGAGTATGGAGTAGACTTTGATGAATCCTTTGCTCCAGTAGCTAGAATGGAGGCTATCAGAATTCTATTAGCATTTGCTTGTTCAAACAACATAAAACTTCAACAAATGGATGTTAAGAGTGATTTTTTGAATGGAATTCTAAAAGAAGAAGTTTATGTTGAACAACCTCCTGGTTTTCAGTTTTCGACTAAACCTGATCAAGTTTTCAGGTTAAACAAAGCTCTTTATGGACTAAAGCAGGCTCCTCGGGCCTGGTATGAAAGGCTGACCAGTTTCTTACTGAATAAAGGATATAACAGAGGTAATGTTGACCAAACTTTATTCACTAAGAATTCAAGACAAGATCTCATCATAGTTCAGGTATACGTAGACGACATCATCTTTGGATCAACAAATCCTGAACTGTGTAATGAATTTTCACAACTTATGTCAGCTGAATTTGAGATGAGCTTAGTTGGAGAACTGACTTATTTTCTTGGCTTACAGATAAATCAAATGTCAGATGGCTGCTTCTTCCACCAAACCAAGTACACGCTGGATATCCTAAAAAGGTTTGGGATGACTAACCTGAAGCAAATATCCACCCCAATGAGCACAAGCATGACCCTTAATGCAGATGAGTCAGGTAAACAAGTGGATGAAAAACTCTACAGAGGTATGATTGGATCCCTCTTGTACTTAATAGCTTCTAGGCCAGACATACAATTCAGTGTTGGCTTATGTGCAAGATACCAGTCTAGGCCTACTGAACTTCATTTGTCTGCTGTAAAAAGGATCTTTAGATATCTGTCTGCCACACACACATTAGGATTATGGTATCCTGCTTCTCGCACATTAGATTTAGTTGCATACACTGATGCAGACTTTGCTGGATGCACATTAGATAGGAAGAGCACCAGTGGCCACTGCCAATTCTTAGGAGGATGCCTAGTTTCTTGGAGCTCAAAGAAACAACATTCAGTGGCCCTTTCCACTGCAGAGGCTGAATACGTGGCTGCAAGTAGCTGTGGCACTCAGGTTATCTGGATAAAGCATCAGCTTCAGGATTACCAAGTAGAGACAGGTTGCACTCCCATTTTTTGTGATAACACTTGTGCCATAAACATTGCAAAGAATCCTGTGTTACACTCTCGAACAAAACACATTGAAATCAGGCACCACTTTATTAGAAATGAAATTGCAAATAAAACATTTGAACTAATTCATGTTGGGACTGCAAATCAAACTGCTGATATTTTTACAAAATCTTTAGATAGTGAAAAATTCACTTCATTGAGAAGAGAACTTGGTATTTACAAACTCTGACTGATCTGTGGCAATGAATTCAGTTTTATGTATTTCCATGATTTTAGTGGTAGTTCTGTCTTACTTTTTTGATGGGGTCACTATGTGAGGGGGAGCGGGTGTGAGATTTGAGAGGTATCAGGTCTGTTTCTCTGCTGTTATCAGGGTAGAATGGGAGATAGAGCTACTAGAGAGTGGGAGCTTGACTAATTAAAAACGTTTGAAAGATGGTTGTTGTTGCTGGATTAATTGTCAGAATTGATCTTGAGCATCCCTTTTTAGTAGAACCTCGTTCATTTCCTACATTCTTAAGTTTGTGCAAATAAAGTCCAGCCAGAATCTTCTTCTAGTAAGTCTTAAGAGGCTAAGATTAACCTTCACAAGTATATCCTCTTACTTTGTTTCTTGACTGATGAACAAACTAGACTCATATGAAATGGGTTCTGTTATACGCTTTTCATTGGACTTCGTGATAAGACCACGTGTAATTGCCCTCGCTTTGTCTTCAAACAACCTTCTTGAAGAGCTAGTTAAACTGATCAGTATTTTAAACTGTATAATGAGAAACTAGGAATCCCATCAATGAAATGGGAACTTTCTAAGTCATGAGGTATCAGTTCTCATAAACAAAAACAAAAGCAAGAAATTCAATTCAAAATTTATGTTTGGCAGAGCAATGATGACAATGTGGTGAGTAACTGGAGATTCTGGCCTCTGATCAAGGTGTCTCCTCATGTAAAAACCAATAGTCACTATCTATGTTCTCTAACTGAGAAGGTATGAGGCTCTTACACTGAGTAACTGAGGATGCTGGCCTCTGACCAAGGTGCATACTTAAGGTCAAAAGTGTAACTGGCCAAATACACCCTATAACAGTGTTTTCTCTCCTTGAACTGGTTGTCCTCAACGCCTACAGGCTGTTTTCATGGTTCAAATTCTTGTTGTCTTTTTGACGAGCCTTACAGCTACCTCAGTCATATTTGTTGACACTTGCTCTTCTTTCATATTCATCGTAAGTTGATAAACTTCAAGCTTCTTCTGAATCTCTTTCTCTTACCAGAACTCCAAGATTCTTCACTGACCTTAGAGCCCCACTTAAGCATCTAAGTTTTGACACTGAGTTTCTACTGTTGGAATTCTCTCCATCTTTTCTCATCAATCCAGCGTCAACATCTCTCCTTCTCTTTTTGTTTTGATGATGTCAAAGGGGGAGAGGTTGAAAGGAGGAGGTTGAGCTAGTGAAAAGGAAGTTTTTGGAATGTTTTGGGTAAAAGATAGTTTTTGGAATGTTTTGGGTAAAAGATAATGAGTGCTGTAAGTTTAGGTTTTGAGAGGTCACCATTGCTATTTTATCGAACTATTGCTGTTGTTATTGAGACTACTTTAGGTTGATGTTCCTTTTTCACTGAATTTGACTCATGGTGTTGCCATCATCAAAAAGGGGGAGATTGTTGAATCTCTGTAGTTTTGATGATGACTAACACTATGAATCAAATTATGTGTTGCTTCCTAGTGATTGTTAAAGATCCTGCATTGTCTGGATAATCTCTAGATCTAGTTTCTGAAAGGAGCCTTGGGAAATTTCTTGTTTGCATGCACATCTTCTGATTAAAATGTCTTCATCATGCTCTTCTGATTAAATGCTCCTCTAACACGTTCACCCATTAGCTCGTACCTGTCTGTCTTCATCTATATGGGTTCTGTGCTTTTAGTGCGTTGACGCACTTGGCTGACTGCGTAGACGCAATTGTGCGTCTTTCACTTGCTGTCTTGTTCATTGCGTCGACGCTGACACTGGATGCGTTGATGCATTGGCCAGTTGCCAAGGGCGTGAGCATCTCGCTTGAGGAGCTGAAGCGACGCTGCACGATGGAAGCGTTGACGCCTTGGGCTGATGTCCAAAGGTCTTTTGATCAACAACCAAGCCGACGCGTCGACGCTGTCACTAATGCGTTGACGCATTGGTGTGTATTGTGAAGGGTCCTGCTCTCCATTATAAACTCATTGCGTTAACGCCTTGGCTTTACTGCGTTGACGCGTTCTTCAGTCCTTTGATAAGTTCCATGCAATCTGTGTGAACAAACATATGACTTAAATATTTTTGAGATTGACTGAATGTTCTCTGAAACCTTACAGGGACTTAAAGATAAATTGGAACTTTATTCCAATCATGTGAGCACGTGATTTGAGGGAATAATCGTCTAACACGTGGCTCGGCTCATCTGGAAGCATCTTCTTCGTGCGTGTCTCCCACACCCAGTCTCTCGTGAGTCTGGATATATAGGAAGGTTTCTGCTCTTGAAAAGCTGCTGAAGCCACAAGAAAAAGGGTGAGGCTAGAGCGAGAGGAGGGAGAGGAGAAGCCATCCTGATCCATTCGTTGAGCGTACCTGGAAGAGAGAGAGTGATGAAGGAGAGGATGGTTTTCTGCTACGTTTTGTCTATGCTTCTTTAAGAAGCTACATTGTTTCTCCGTTCGATTGTCTTTCAATATTTCTTTATGTCTTCGTTTGTTCGTTCTCAAATTCTGATACTTTGCTTTCGTTCCCTCTAGGTGTAGAGGAAGAGAGGTGAATCCTCTGGGTCGCAGTGTGGTTTCCCTCTGATTTAGATCAGAGGAAGGGAGGAGTTCTCCGGGGCTTTGTGTTTAGGTAGTGAGAAGGCTACCTGTTTCTTCCCTCCGGCTGAGGAGGAAGAGAGACAGCGTCTCTGAATTGCAGTGAGGGTGGGTCACTGTTGGGTTCCCTCTTGTCTAAGAGGAAGGGAGAGTTATCTCCGGGTCAGGTCTTGTGGTGTGAGACCTGGGTGCAAGCTGTGAGTTCAGCGACTGTAGGGATTTCGATCCCCAAGCTGTGGATCAGCGTGTTGTTGGCAGACTGAGTCTGCGGTTCTTTCTTGTTAAAGGGAAGCCTCACTCTGCCTTGAGTGAGGGATGGACGTAAGTCTGCAGGTTGCAGACTGAACCATCTAAACCTCTTGTTCTCCGTGGTGTGGTTGTGCGCATCTATTTCTTTATGCTTCTGTCTGGCTTCATGAAGTAAGTGTGATTGTTGATGATCGAAACCTTGGTCTGACTGCTCGCTTAGTGCTTGTGCATATGTGCTGATGAAATTCTGAGTGATATATGTTCTGCGCTCGTGACCTGCTTTATCTTGGTTAAGGTTCCGGATCATTTTACATATTGTCAGTCTTCCTAGCCAATCTCATCTTCTAAGATCTCCTCGGCTCGGACAAATATTTTTTAAACGGTGATCTATTCATCCCCTCCCCTTCTAGCTCACCGTCCTCCTGTTTAACATGCGGGACCCCTACTGAGCCAGTGAGACGAGGCTCACCTCTAACTTTTCAGGTGTAGTTGTTCTTCCTCGTGCTTGGTGGTGCAGTGCGGTGGTTCTTAGTGCCCGCTTTGCTAGCGTCGGGCTTCCCCCAACTTCAGAGTACGTTCTCTTTCCTGTTGTACTGTACTTCGGTTAGACTGGACTCTGCTAGTTTAATTTGTTAATAGAAAATGTAATTTTATTTCTGCTATTTAGCAATCCTGATCATAGTAATTTAATTGCTTACTGCTTTATCTGGAAGTTCAATATACTCTCACACACCTTTCTATCCCTTCGGAGCTTTCCCGCTCTTGGGAGGCCTCTCAGAATCCAAGTGGTATCGGGTTTACCCAGTATCCGAAGTCTGGGTCGTCACACCTAGAATGAATTTTGTCTAGTATTGAAGATAAACATCTTTATGGGGTAGAATTCTTTTTAGGGTCAGCCTGTCGAAAATATTTTCTTTCTTGACAAAGTCTAATTTTTCATTTGAAGCCAATTGTTTTCTCATTTTGCCCATTTTTCAAGGACAGTCAGATGGAGTATACTCCTTTGGTATGAGGAGACAGATTGATCAGATGCCAGACTCCCCAGTTAATCATAATTTTACTCATCATCCTATCTCAATCATGAACAAAGGTAGCTTATCATATCATGACACAGTCTACGTCACTTCATGGGTGAAGGGACATGGTTTTGCAATAAGCTTTAGCCATTGCTCTACCTTTTGATTTGGTGTTTGCTCAAAAATCTTTAGACAGAGGTAACTCGGCCTTTACCTTGTGACTTGGTTCCCATCACTTCTTTGGTGAAGGGTCTATAGCTTCTCAGTTGGTCAAAGTCATTGCTCTACAAGTGTGTGTTTTCAAAGTTTAGGCATGTTCTCTTAGAAATACATCAGACCATCTTCAAAGTTTAAAAACAATACTCAGTGCAAAGGTCTTTAAGCAGTGTAACCTCAAAACTCTCAATTTTCAGATTTCAGGAAGAGGTGAGGTCACATTTCTTTATGTATGTTTTAAGTCTATTCCATACACTGTGATGGCCATTTTCATGACTCTTAAACCCAGATTTAAGGTTTATATACTCTAAACCATCAATTCAATTTGGGGTTGGTCTGAAAGACAATAAGAAGCTCTGGATAGAGAACATTAAACTTAAGCTCCCCCTGAGTGTATGAACTCAGTCATATTTGCACAAGAAAATTCCTCATCAGGAAATGATTTTCAATGAATGTTGTTCAAGAGGGTGATAGACATTATGCACATCAGGTAGGAATGATCATAGTTCAAGTTAGATTGAAAGGAGTTGAAGAAATGACATGAACGTCAAAATTGAACTACTGCATCGACGCAAGAAGTGCATGGCGTCGATGCACTATACTCGCATAGAAGAGACATCATTTGAACAACTCATATGCGTTCTGAAAAACATAGTGCAGAAATTCAAACATGCTCACTTGCCCTATATGTATGCATCAAATTCAGATGATCTTAATGGGATTTTCAGGAGAGATGCCACACATGAATTCAAACATGGCAAATGCATAGAAGCAGATCAACATAGTACTGACTCCACCTCAATTTGGCAATTCATTCTAACAAGCTAAAGTCCTTTGACCCCAGCTGGCATGCTTATCTCTAAGTGCACAGAAAATGTATTTGACAATGAAGAGTAAAACAGATGAATACATGAAATTCTAAATGATGTGGCCTGGGATGAATGAACACTTGACCTTGGTACCTGGAGGAGGATTTTTCTCACGTATACTAGTAGCTTTCAGAAAAACTTGGTCAGTCCTTCTACATGCCAGCATTTGATATGCCAGAGGATTATGTCATGATGATGCACTGAGGGGGTAAAGGAATGACTACAAAGAAGGCTCCCCCTCAGTTTGATACTACATGCATTGAGACATATGGAATGCAATGCAGATTGATTCTTATGCATGTAAGCTCCCTAGACACATTCAAACTGCAATGATTTTCATGCCATCTATACTCTGAGAAATTCAGATGCTATAGTAATCGAAACAGAGTTTACTCTACATGAAGTGAGAAGGATAGCACCTGAGTTCTTTGCATGGAAGTTTTTCATTTTATTCTTGAACAAAATCATAACTTCCAGCATGGCCCATGTACCTTGACTCCTTGATGGAGAGATTACTTCATGCTTCTTATCTTCAAGGCACACCTACAAGGTTTTCATCCTTCTTGCATTCTAATCCACAAATTTTCACAAGATCAATCAGGTCAGATTCTCCTAGCCATGGAATGAAAGTGAAGAACATATAATCAGGAATTCCAGATTGGCTTTGAGACATATAAGCACGAATGACCATTGAAGATTACAGATCAGCTTAGAACAGATGAAAATGTTGATCTCAAAATAGATGAGTCGACCTGACCTACTCAGTGAGTCGACCCAGGAGATTCTCACAGAATATAGGTTTTGACTAATTTAAGCTGCTAGGTCAATGCAGTTCCATCAGTGCGTCGACACACAGGTAACATACATAAGAGTTTTTCAAAATAGACATTCTGTTTGAACAAAATCTCATTTAATGCAATATAGAATCAATACAAATGCATTCTAACAACAACATTAAGACATGCAACTTAGATGCAGAAATTATGGATATTTTAACTCCCCCTAAATGTATGCATGAATTTTAAAAATTCTTTTTGGGTTTTTAGATGCTGATGTTATGCTGTTGATTGTAAGGGAAACATGCATATGATTAAACCTATCTGTGTCCATGAGCATTTAAATACTCAATGAAGTTTTGACAACATGGACAATTGGCTCAAGGTACCAGGCAGAGGCACATTCTCACGTATGGTGATAACTTTTAGGCAAGCTTAACCTGCCATGCATCCTTCTAGTCACCATTTGGTATACCACGAGGTCATGGCATGTAGGCATACTTGGGAAGATGCAACACACAAGACATACCTCAAAAATATGCAGACTCAAAAGTCAATATGAATTTAGCAAGTATGAGTGCAACATGCAGATCTCATTCTTTGCTTGTCATGCATCATGTGGATGAGTATGCTGAGCATGCTGATGTTCAAATGCTTCGCATGCAATATGCAGACATGCTCTTATTTAAATGCAAGTATCAATCTGTACCTGAAATCCAATAGAGATGAAAGATATTTCACAAATGCACGGTACAAGAATTTTATTGCTATCTCCCCCAATGAATGAATAGACAATATTTCAAACTGAATGGGAGATGAATCACACGTTTGAATCATGCTTAACAAATTTTACAAATCACTTTTTGAACTAGCTGAAATATATGGCCGGCCAGAGGTGCTTTCAGGATAGACAAGGCAGGACTACCAGCATTTCGTTTCTATTTTTTCCTGGTTATATTTTAGTTCCTTTACTATATTGTTTTGTTGGGTTCATAAGGGGCTATGGCTCCTCTTTTCCTCAAGGGTATACCCCAAGGACAATTGTAATTTTTTTAGCAAAAGCAATAAAATCAAGGGCCCTGGTGCTGCCTGGGGGAGTGAGAACACTCTTCCTTTCTGAGGAAGAGTGCACTTGATCAGGTCTAGCTCCAGATTGGCCAGTTCTTTGCTTTAAAAAAAAAACTAGCTGAAATATGAGCATGGATTCATACATATACTGCAACCTCCTTCTTTAACAAGGTGAGTCATTGATTTCAAAATTTAGCAGGAGGTGAATTAAGAAACATGAATTAGCCCACAAGAATCCAAAAATGCTCATCTTGAGTATGAGCATCAATCAGAAATAGAATACTCACATATTCACATTCAATCATTATTTGTCATGCATTTACACATCAATTGAACTTTACAAGAAACTACAGTCTCTCCCATATAAAAAGTAGGGAGGACAATGCATGATGTTTGATTAGACGTATGTGACATGAAAAATAACACGAAGATTTAGAGAGTTCAGATATAGAGGAAGTTAAAGCAGTTCTGGCTTCTTCATATAAAAGGATATGTCAATAATCACCGAGGGAAACAAAATCAAGAACAATACTAATGCATTTTAGATTAATTGGCAATAAGCACATTTTTTAATTTTCAAGATAGAAGAGTTTCCCTCATGAGCCAGTCATTTCATTTCACTAAGATCCTTTCCAAGTCATAGTTTATCAAATAAATTTTCAATTAAAACATAATGCAAATCTCAGTTTAATCAAGATAAACCATGAATAAAAGAATTCTCAAACATGGCCATAAATGAAGCACAGCTGAAAAGAATAGCCCATGAGAAAGGCACAAATCACAATTCAAAATAATTTTATTAACATGCGGTGACTTGAGCAGATCAAAGAATTAATGACTTTACACAGAGTGCAAAACCAGATGGTGTACTTAAAACAGATAAAGAAATTCATTGAAAGTGGTTTAGCAACAAGCATCAAGACTGGTTGCATTAAGATCACCTCTGAAGATCATTAGATCTTAGGTACACAAAGCTTAGGTCTGTTACCAATTGTTGGGTCCCTTGCCTAGGTGCAACTGGATCTAGAGGGGGGGTGAATAGATCCCTTAAAAATATGCCCTCTTAAAAATCATTTGACCAGACAAAAGTCTGGCTTGAGTACACAACGGATATAACAATGGAAACTCGGACATGTAAGTGCTTGATATAGACTTACAAGATGTCAAGCTACTCAAGATTGAGAGCTGACAACCTGAATGAATATAAAGTGAACAAACTGAACTTGGAATGTAACATGATCATTGAATCTTTTTCAGGTATAAGATGAGCCTTCATGGATGTAAGTGTGAGCCGATGTTCATTCAGCAAGAGTGCTAGTAAACGGTGGATGGCTCCACAATATGTGCAGTGTTCGACTATAATAGAAATGCATAAATAAAACTATAAGTGCATGTTAAATGGAGATAGAAGAAATGGAAATGATCACATAAGGACACAACAGTGCACAAGGAATTTTTAATGTGGTTTAGTCTGCAAACTCGCAGACCTACATCCAACCCTCACCGAACCGATGAGGCTTTTCCACACGAGGATGACGTCCTCAACACACACACACACACACACACACACACACACACACACACACAAACACACACACACACACACACACACACACACACACACACACACACACACACACACACACACACACACACACACACACACACACACACACACACACATACACACACACACAATGGGACGAACCCTACACACACACACACAAACAAAGAAAACAAGCTACAAGTGCATCAAAAATACTTCCGATCTCTCCCAGAGCACCGGAGACACACACAAAGATATGAAGTTTAAAGCAAGACATGAAAACATCAATAGGAGCTGAAAAGCCAACTGTAGCTTTTGACTGAGTCATGAAGCATTCTCTTCAAGGTTGGGATTCTGCTTCCTCAGCTCACTTCTCTTTTCACCACTGGACTGGGTTGGACCAGGGTGGAGGGGACTTCTCACTCTTCTTCCTCACTTCTTCTTCTTTTTCTCAGATCTTTCTCATGAAGGGCAGGGCTACTCACTCTTTTTATTCTTCTTCTCTTCTTTCTCTTTTCTTCTTCTTGGGCACGAGCTAAAGAATATTACCTTAATGCATTGCTCAACCAACTCTTCCAAGGTGGTTGTAGCTTCTTATTTATAGAGGAGGAATGTAGGAGGTTTTCCCTCCAAGGGGCTGCACTTTGATTGGCCAGAGTAAAAATAGATTTCTTTGAAATGGCCTTCTTCACTGATTGGTTCAGCATGTGTGGAAGTGCAGGGACAAGAAATATCTCCATCTGATTGCTCCAGTAGAGGAAAAAGACGTTTTCCCTCCAAGGAGTAATTCTGTAGAACATGGAGTCTGTTGTGGAGGCTTCCCATTAGCTTGGGGTCTTCTAGGCCATTGTTCGATCAAAATAAACAAATGATTTCTTTGACCAAATGCCTTTTACCCTGGTGGTCTACGATTGGTCCAGCATCTAGCAGAGTAGAGGAACAGAATGGTCTTCTCCCAGGTTCTTCCACAAACTGGAATCTGATTGGTTGTGACCAAAAGGTAGAGTACAGTGATAACTGACCTTTCCCAAAACTGTACACTGGCAGAACTATGTCCAAAAAGGTTGTACTGAAGCCTCGTGATGAAGAGGATAGTCCACTATCCAAGGAGCCTTTTTTAGACCTCAAAAATTGTGTTTTTGGAGGTTTACGGTTGCCATTTTTGGCTACAGGATGAGCTGAAGTTTTGACAGAAATAGGATGAAAAGCTTCAAGAGAATAGCATGAGGTCGACCTCCTGATAAGGTGAGGTCGACTTGTCCTTGTTAGATTCACCGGTCAGACTGTTGCTGCAGCTGGTGAGGTCGATGCTGCCTTGGAGAAACTCGTTTACAATTGCTTTTGGGAGAGCCTGAGGTCGACCTCCTGTGTCGGTGAGGTCGACCTATCCTTGTTAGATTAACTAGTCAGACTACTGCTGGAGCTGGTGAGGTCGATGCAACTACTTGGTGAGGTTGATGCTACCTTGGAGAAACCCGTTTACAACGGCTTCTGGGAGAGCTTGAGGTCGACCTCTTGTGAAGGTGAGGTCAACTTGTCCTTGTTAGATTCACCAATCAGACTGCTGCTGGTGCTAGTGAGGTTGATGTAGACTAGGATTCTTGATTTTCTGATCAACCTTTGCCATTTAATTTCATCCAATGCATAGCTCCTTGTCCTTGAAGTTTTTCCCAATCATTTTCAGCTTCATATCAAAATGGGTAGAGTCCTTTGCTCCTTTGATTAATCACTTACAAAGCTCCTTATTGCATTGCCGTTTCTGCTTCTATTTCAAGCTTGAGCTTGCTGGCTTGCTACTGCTTCTGCTGATCTTGTCGTTTGCTTTTTGTTGCTTCCAAGTCAACTTGGCTAAGAGTCTTGATATGATAATGTTACTCCTTAATCTCCCTTTGATCTTGAGATGTTTACACAAGAGAGTTATTTCATGATGAGCATAGCATGGAGGCATCAAAAACATTATCATGCACATTAAAGCATAGTTGAATCAATTCAATAGTATTATAATGAATCATACTCAGACATCATCAAAACATCATTTATCCAACAATCTCTGGTCTTTAGATGTGTCATTAAACATTTTACCTAATTTTATGGACCAAAGATTACCCTAGCAGGATATAGGGTGCTCTTATCGAAAATACGGGAGACTATGGTCAACATGTCATCGAAATCATAGCACAAATATACCTTCATCCACACCTACAGTAGGTAGAGGCTTCCCATCATTCTACCTCCCATGCTCATTTGCATCAACCCCTAGTACAGATGAGTGAGCACGGCCAGAGAGATGGAGTACTCTCGCAACAAAAGGGACAACAACCCCACGTTCTCCCATGCCAGCATGTCCCCTAACGTCAGGAAGAGCAGTGTCCCTCCGAGGCACATAGTCAATCCTTGCATTAGTCTTTTAGCACTAGCAGATTGATTGATTCTTGATCTTGTCGACTGTCCACTGAGCGAAACGATCAACTAAGATTCTGCATTGATCTGTCATCCGATGAACCTCATGTTTGTTACGTATGATGCTGGCTAAGATCTCCTCCCATGCTGCAAGGACCGACAAGTCTACCATATCTAAGTCTCCTCACTGAAACAGGAAGTCAATTTCTTTTAGCAGCACTGAAGCTTCAAACTCTGGGAACACAAAGGTGTGAGATCCTGGATGCCATAGCTTCAGGAGCGCACCTAGGGATTCCCAATTCCACCTCATGCTGTTGAATCGCTTCACCAGAATGACTAGGCGTGTCAAGTGCCACTGGTGCATGAGGGTACACATGATGGACGTGATGGCCCCCATCAGATTCGACAACCACACATATCACCACGTATGTCGAGCTCCCGTGAAGGCTAGGATGGCTTGAGAGAAAAAGGAACAAGAAGAGGGAAAGATAAGAATGAATCCCCAAAACTAAAATGAAATAGTTGTTCTGCATCAAAATACACCTTATTCTTCTTCACCAGATTGCTCAAATGCCCTTCTAGGTCAGAGAGCACTCTGGGTCCACGAACGGACAGGTCGAGAGGATGAGAAAGCCATCTTGCCCTTTGAATCCATGAAATGCATTGTCCCCTATCGTTCCCATCCACCCTAATAAGAAACAATAGAGTCTTGACATGGTTTAGACTCTTCTACGAATGCGGAAGCTAGAGTAGCTAGGCGGCCAGATCGTTGGCTGCCTGTGTTCCGTGAACGGCCTGATTAATGGCCACCTATTTTCTAGTGAATAGCCAGCTCTCTGGTCACCTTAATCTTTTGAACGGTCACCTTTTTGGCCATCCATTCTTCATTCCTTGATCCAACACAAATCCTCACAGTAAGGGCGAATTCTTCCAGTCCAGTGCTTTAACTGGAGTTGAGAGTTAATGGAATTTTTCACCCCCATTGTCTTTTACGATGACTGTTTGTTTATAATCCCAAATTTCCTTTTTCAATCAAACCACTAGCATGTATCCCCATGATTGGACCTACATCCTAACTATATCAGTGGGTCCACGATGGACATCGGCGCTGGTGCACGGTTAGATTTCCCTTGTCACTTCATATCCCCCTAATTGGATCGACATCCTAAGTATATCATTGGGTCCTATACGGACATCGGCTATGAAACACAATCAATCATTTTCCCTCTTTTTCCTAACCAAACATTCCTAGTAAAACTGATGTGTGTGGAAGATGACATCAGCTCAAGATTCCTGTACCATCGGGATGATCACTTTTGAGACCGTTTCCATGATCAGCATCCCTCACATGCTCTTATTTTGATCAATCTTGCAAGATTCAATCGAACCTATTAGGCGATGTGAAAGGCCAAGGATGGTGTCGACTCTTTTGTTCCAACCATCCATTTCACTCGATTGGCAATTTATGTTCCTTGAATTTTTTGACTATTGGTGAATCTCGCTAATGTGTGTTCATGCAGCTGCAGGTAAAATACCAAGGGGATTAGCATGACATCGCCATCTTCTATTATACTTTACATATTTACACATCTACATTATATATAGATCTCAGAGGCTAATAACTTCCAACGTAAAAACTTTGAGTTCCTCTCTAATAAAAATAATGAGCAGTTTATGTTCTTTAAGTTATTTGATGGTCATTTGATTTCTCACATGAAATGGGATGATGGACTTCCCGAATTCTCGACCAAACTCAGTACAAAACGGGATGATAGACTTCCCAAATTCTTGACCGAATTCGTTACTGAGTCAGGATGACAGACTTCGTGAACTCTTGACCGAAGTCATTCCCGAAGTCAAATAATAATACATCCATGTTGTGCCCTTAGGCACAAGCATGTGCTATGTTGCTTTGATGATAGCAATGCTATTTGGTTTTGATGATAGCAAGACAGTGAGTGCATTTGAGTGCATTTGATATTGTATTTTGATGATTGCAATGCTATTGTGTTTTGATGATTGCAATAA
Organism: Amorphophallus konjac; assembly: GCA_022559845.1. Lineage (NCBI taxonomy): Eukaryota > Viridiplantae > Streptophyta > Magnoliopsida > Alismatales > Araceae > Amorphophallus > Amorphophallus konjac. The sequence goes on along the minus strand of JAHNEJ010000464.1, from coordinate 85,297 downwards.
ACAAAGTGCATTTCTGTGCATTCTTGTCCTTGAGCATTCTGCATATGATAGCAACATGAATGATGATGTTTAGCATTGTTGGCATTTGTTCTTTATATATCTGAATTACATTTTGTCAGATATCATGTCTCTGCATGTAACTGCAAAGTCTGAATAGCAGTAAGTGCTAGTCTCTACATTGGTTCTTCATAAGTTCTGATATGCTATTATTCACCTTCTGATCATAATGCAGTTCTTCATAAGTTCGGATATGGCATTACATATTTGACTATGTTCAGTCATGTTACTATTGCTCTTTAGATTGTAGTTTGATACAGCAGCGTCGACCCATCGAACTGTAGCGTCAACGCTGCCAAGGCACTTCAGAGGTAGCAGTAAGAAATATTTGTATTGCTGCGTCCACGCTGCTTGGGTAATGCGTTGACGCTTGGTGCCTCTTTAACTTTGCTACATTTATTCATTGGTCTAGTCTATGGTGCGTCGACCCCTTGTGCTGATGGGTCGACCCCTCAGTTCATTCATCAGATTTATACAAGTCCATATATTGGTCTTCAGGCGTTCCAAGTATGCACATTGATTCAGGTTCTCCAAGTCTATACAATGAAGTCTGAACATTGCATTTGCATTCACAATATCTTCACACCTGAAGTCTATACATTGTGTCGTTCACATCTGCAAGTCTAGACATTGGAAAGTCTATACAGACTTCAGCGTCTCATTTAGCGTCTAAGGCAAAGTCTACACGTTGCTACAGTAACGCAAGTCTATACATTGTCCTAGGCTAAGTGTGTACAGCGTCAACGCATCTCACTGGCTCATGTTACAGCGTCAACGCACTTCATTGGATGTGTGTACAGCGTCAACTCGCTAAGTGTGTACAGCGTCAACGTATGAAGTCTGTACATCAGTCTTAATATTCTAAGTCTGTACAGCTGTTGGCTTTGAACCTCAGAGTCTGTACATCCGAATTGCCTTTGAATTGGTCAAGTGTGTACACTCATTCACTGTAGCTTTCACATATTCTAGTCTACACATCGTGAAAGTCTATACATTCATCACTTACCTTTCACTCAAGGCAAAGTCTATACACTGGGGTCTTTCCCTACGTTTCTTAGGCGAAGTCTGAACATTCGGTTCTGAAGCCTGAAGTCTATACACTCCAGCCTATTCCTACGTTCAAGGCTTCAGCTACACATTAAGTCTGTACATTGGCTTTGCTTCATCAAGTCTGTACATTGACTCGCCAACTTCTTTGAAGTCTGTACATTGCTTCAGGAGCTTCAAGTCTACACATCGCTTCGCTCCATCAAGTCTGTACATCCACAGTGTTACTTGAAGTCTGGACATTGGTCTTCAAACTCAAAGTCTGCACATTGTCTTCGAATCCAAAGTCTATTCAATGGTCTTCATACTTGAAGTCCATACATTCGATATGCAGAGTTGAAGTCCATACTGTGCCTCAGGCTGAGCAAGTTCACACACTGGTCGGTGGCAAGCCTGTACACTGGCCTCAGCTTTTCAAGTCTACACATTGGCCTCCTTGCATAAAGTATATACACTGGACTATTTGGCAAGTCTATACATCGACCCTTGTCTTTGAAGTCTGTACAGCCCTTTAGCTTTTCAAGTCTATACATTGGCTTCAAGACTTTCAAGTCTATACACTGACGGCTGAACTGAGAACTCTATACATCGTCTGTCTGCACTAGAGTCTCGTGGAGTCTATACATTGCACTCGTCTTCTAAAGTCTATACACTGAAGTCTTCACATTCGTTTGCATTACATGAAGTCCATACAGTGGATAAAGTCTGTACACTGTCCATGCTTCATGCAGCGTCAACTCCATGCTTCATGCAGCGTCAACTCAGTGTTTCATGCAGCGTCAACTCAGTGCTTCATGCAGCGTCAACTCCTCAAGTATATACACTGGTTTTTCCTTCGCATGAAGCCTTTACGTGCATTAAGTCTATACACTGCTTTCCTTCTTTGAAGCCTTTACATTGATTAACTCTATACACTACATTCATATTTGCAAAGCCTGTACAGCGTTTACACTTAAACTGAACACACTCTTGTCTGTTTGACAGTGAATGAAGAAGCTAATGAGGGGCACGTGATCCGAGGTGCCTGCCTCGTTATCCAAGGATGGACGAGATACCAGGATGCTGACACGTGGCCAAATGTTTAGGCGGGAGCTGTGGAAGCCACACGCGCCCTAGCTGCTGCTGGTGCTGCTATATATATGAGTCTTCATCCTCTGTAGAAGACTGATCGATATAGAAGAGAGAAGCCGTGAAGAAAAAGTGAGTGGAGAGAAGCTGTCGATCCAGCACAAGAGAGGAAAGAAAAGAGAGAGAAGAGAGAGCAGAGAGTGAGAGATTAGCGAAAGAAGAAGAGAAAGAAGAGCAAGAGAGAGATTGAGAGCTCGAGCTGAGAAAGAGAGAGAGTTTGAGGTTGTCTGGCTTTTGGATCAAATCCAAGCTAGAGCTGCTCCTTCGAGAGCTATATTTGTGCTTCATTGTTTCAGCTTTCTGTTGCTGTCATTTCCTGTCTTTTGTTTTATCGTTTACATCTTTGTTCAAGCTGTTAGTCAGCGGATTGCAGACGTGCTGCCTCTGGACGGCTAAGCTGTATTACCCAGCGGTTTGCAGTGGAGGATTCCACTGGACAGCAAGCTGTGTTGCTCAGCGGGGCGAGGAGGATTCCTCAGACGGCAAGCTGTGTTGCCCAGCGGTTGTAAGGCAAGCTGTGATGCCCAGCTGTTCAAGCTGTGAGTCAGCGGAAGCCACACTCGGTTTGAGTGTGGGGTGGATGTAGGTCTGCTGGACCGAACCACCTAAAAACCCATTGTGTAGGGTTTGAATTCTTGTGTGGTTGGCGCTAGATGAATGCTTAGGGGCGCTTTGGTTTGATGTTCTATAAGTGTTCATCTATTTGCTGCACACACTATATGGTTGACTGTGGTTTGATCTCTTTTATCTGATTTCGCTAGATGAATGTTAGGAGCGCCTCAATTGAGTTTTCTGTCTGAATGCTTTAAGGCACAAGCTCCTTTGATTTGATTCAGTCTAATGTTTAGACTTGCTTAGGTTCGCTCTATATATCTGCAATAGTTTTTAATTCCGCATCTCTGATTGCTTTAGATTTTAATTGGGCGAAATTCTTATAGGCCATATTCATTCACCCCCCCCTCTGAATACTTGCACCGAACCCAACAATTGGTATCAGAGCGGTCTCTGATCTAACAGATCTAACAATCTGCAGAGGATCCTGCTACTGTTTAGTGTATTTCAGAGTGGGCCTTTTGAAATCATGTGTTGCTTCATTGACTTGTGCTTTGCTTTGCTCATCTATTTTTGGTGTTATTTGAGTTGATTCATTGTGCTTAATTAGTGTTCTTCCTAGAACTCTTATTCTGTCTAAAGCATGAAACTCACTGCTGGTCCTCCGAAGTTTGAAGGTTCGGGTTTCTACAATTGGTTTAATCAGTTCAGAGAATATGTGATGCAAACTAATCCAGATCTGTGGATAGTCATTGCACACAGTTCCTATGAAGTTCCAAAGGATGAATCCTTATGGAAAACTTCAGACAGACAAAAATTCTCTGATAATCAGAAGGCCCTGGAGCTAACTCAAAGGGCTATAAACACTGACAAGTTTCCATGTGTAGTTAATTGCTGCAGTGCCTCCGAAGTGGTCGAAATGATAGCAAGCAGCAGAACCCATGATAAAGTGAATTGTCTCATGGCAACAGAAGAAGACGAAGATTATGAGGAGGACACTTCATCACAGGTAAACTCTGATACTAATAATTTTTCTCTGGAAAATATGATTGAATTGAATGAGCATTTGTTAAATAAATATGATAGACTGAAATCTGAAAAGAGAAAAATAAGAAAAGAAATGTTGCATGAGGTTAGAAGTCTGAAAGCTGAAAATGAAAACTTGAAATCTGACATGAATAAAGAAAAAGATGAGTTGAACAAGTTGAAATCTGAGAATGAAGATAATTCTTGTCAAGCATGTGCCATTCTCAAAGACATGATTAATGATTTTGATTCTGATGACAGTTTTCAAAAGGAACAAATCAAATCTCTAAAGGAAGAAAATGTCCACTTGAAAGATCAAAATAAAAAGTTGATGGTTCTGAATACTATTTTCTCTGAAAGATGGATGACAATTGAAAAAGAAAAATCTGTTTTGAAAGAGTATATCAATTGCAGTGACGAAGAAATTACTAGCTTTGTAATACACACTGCTGATTTGGAAAAAGGACTTTGTCTGTTAAAAGAAAAACTGGCTAGTTATGAGAAGGAGAAAGTTGATTCAGAAAATCTTATAATCTCCCTGGAAAATAAAATTACTGAGCTGTATAGTACTTCATCTAAGTTGGCCAAGGATAAAGGCAAGATGAAAATGTTTCTGGAAGATGAAGTGAGTAGTCAAAGTGAAAGGGTGGAAAGTAGCTTTGGAGTTAAGAATGGTATTAGAAACCTGCTATACACCACATTTGTGCCGAGTTCTAAAGTAGCTGGTCCCTCAAATAAATCATTGAAAGAAGCTGCTGCTCATGAAATTCAAAAATGAAATAAAAATCAGAAAACCCCAAAAACTCAAAGGAACTATCTGCATGCTAAAAACTCATCTGATAAGTGCCATATTTTAAAGAAATTTAATGGTTCTTGTTCTTGTCATTATTGTGGTAAGCATGGACACTTTATGAGTGAGTGTTTTGTGATGAAACAAGATGATAGAAAGCATGCTAGAAAAGTTCTGTCTGATCAGAAAAAGGGTAATCTGAATGTTAAAGAATTTCATGCTAGAAATCATGATTCTAGGAGAAAGAATCTGAATTATTTTTGTTGTGGGAAGTTTGGCCACATTACTGCTCAATGTTGGCAGAATCCGAGAAAGAGATTCAATTCTGAATTTGTTAATTTCCATGTTAACAAAAATGCTTTTGATAGAAATAACCTTGGCTCCAGAGGTAAGCATCCAAGGTACTTCGAATGTGGGAGGCATGGCCACACAGTCAAGGACTGTTGGCATGCTCAGGAAAGTAGACTTAATTTTAAATCTGTAAAATTTCTGTTCCCAATGATGCTAGTAAGAAACAAAATGTCCATGTAAACAACAGAATAATTCATGCTAAGTTTCATAGGTCTCATGCTGCTGTTGATATGCATCATAGGACCAGACAATCTGTTGCTTCATGCTTTAACTGTGGAAAGCCAGGTCACAGGGCTGCAACCTGTTGGCTGGCAGGATACCAAAGCCAGACTAGTTTTGGTAAACAGAATTTCAATTCTGTTAACAAAAATTTCCATGCATCTGCATTTAGAACTCCTGCTCATAGGAATGTGCACAAAATAAATTTCAGAACTGCTGCATCATGCCACTACTGTGGTCAGATAGGTCATTCAATGAATGATTGTCATGTGATGAGAATTGATGACCTTCATGCACAGAAGTTGGCTACCATACTTGCTAGGAATGTCACTGTTAATTCAGGACCCAAGAATTCTTGGGTTCCTGCAAGATTACATTGATTGACATGTTGCAGGTGTGCCTTGGTAGGAAAAAATAAAAAGGGGTTAACAAAGGCACTCAACAAGAAAACCCCAGGATACTACAATTCAGGTCAGTTCTAAACTTTGCTTTAAATTCCATTATCTGAAATTGTGAGCATGAAAATTGTGAGTTTCATATTGATTTGCTTGATTGATTGTTGATGATCTCTTCATGTCTAGCTGATCAGTCTGCATTCCAGACTCAGCTACTGAATTTTACTTTGCATATATCTGATGCTCTTCTCTCACTGATTATTGCACTGAATAAATGGGCTGTTAGATGCTCTGCACAATCATTTTTACAGTCGATGCTTTATATGAACCTTGTGTCAATGGACTGCATGCTTGTTGTTGAATGCATAACTTGCTGATTGTGAATAGTTCTTCAGTGTATAGAGTCAATGCATGTGTCTTGTGTCAATGCATTGCATGCTTGATTACATACTTGGACTGAGCTTGAATGGGTCAGTTAGTGCATACAGTCAATGCATGTGTCTAGTGTCTGCATACATCATATGCATGACTGTCAATGAAATTGATCAATGCATAATAGGGCTGCTTTGCACTACATTATCATTTGCTTAACCCTGGTATATAAAATGGTATGTTACTAAAGGGCAAGGAAATCTGCCCGGAGGTTTCTACCATGTGTGAGATGGTCTTTGAGACCAGGTTCTCCGCCAGGTACCATGGGTCCTGTCTTTATGTAGAACAGTGCACTGCATCATATGTTGAAAAATCTGAAAAAGGATAAAAATGCTCATGACTTGGATGCATAAACCTGAATTGATTGCATACTTGTCTAATGTATCCTTGGTGCATAGTCTGCATGTAGGACAGTATGTTGCATAGCATATCTCTTGCATCATGATGTCAGGGGGAGCTGAGAGTTCTATTCAATTCATTGAATCCTATTCACTTCTCAGTGTTCTCATTCAAATGATTCATATTCTTTGACATCAGTTGCTCATTGAACCATATTGCCAATTGCTATCTTTTCCCCATCATTTTCACTAAACAACAGCTTTGCATCTGGTTTAGTACATTGAATGGTGATTATTGCAATTGTTCACTTATAAGAATCACACTTACAAATTGAAAGGAACTAAAGGTTTAACCTTTATAAATTGGAGAAGTTAAGTGTCTGTACTTCAGAATTTCAGATAAAGAAAACTCTTATTGCTCTTAATCTTTGTCTCATGGCTAAAATAGAAAAAGTTCTTGTAATGCCTAAATGTGTTGAACCGGATATGTCTAGAACAGGCTAATATGAGTGTGTACTATTTTTTAAACAATCACTCTAAAAGAATTAAGGGCAGCAGTAAATAAGATCATTAATGTTAAGAACTGAACACAGTGACAGAGCAATGGCTGATTGCACTGAGAAACTGTGAACTCCTCCAAAGAAGCAGGAGAATTCACATGTCATGAGGTGATTCAGAATATCTCTGTTCATTGGGTCAAATCTATAGGGGGAGTCCTCACCAAGTAACTGAGGGTACTGGCCTCTAATCAAGGTGTACCCTTAATGTCAAAAGTGAAGACTATTCCTTGTGGGTCTTGATCTGAAGTAGATCTTGTAGTTTATGCCTAGTAACTGGGGGTACCTGCCTCTGATCAAGGTGTACACCTAATGTCAACAACATAAATACCACTGATCTATTTACTTAGTTCAGGTTCTGAAAAATTCAAAAGTGAAAATCAAACTGCTGTAACCCTTCGAAAAATCAAAAGTCAATGAGTGAAAATTATTTTTATTAATACATATTCAAGTTGCCATTCTTGATCTTCCATGTTTAATCACAAAAGGGTATTATTTCTGACTTATCTATTAATACCATGTGCCCTAGATTCATTGCTATAAATGGAATCTATAAACTCTTTTTCAGGGGTCAGATGTTTTACTCTATATTTATTACTATTAAACCTGAATTTTTGTCAAAATTGTATGTTACTGATTCTTATACTTTAACAGTTGTTTATAATATGCTTCCTTTCTGAAACTATGATTCAGCTGTTGTTAAGTGACCCTCTACCTTCTCTACCTTGTTTATCTGTTCATATTCCTTCTCAAAGGGGGAGCATTTATTTAGGGGGAGAAATAATTCAGGAGGAGTCATACCTTCAGGGGGAGTTTATTGCTCTAGAAGTCACTTGCATGCATACTGCCATGTTGCACTCATGTTCTTATTGTTCTTCCCTTTTCGATTATGTCAATGGGGGAGAAAATTTTGTGTGTGACTCACTGTCACTGTTTATTGCCATCATCAAAAAGGGGGAGAATGTTGTGCCCCTTACGCACAAGCATGTGCTATGTTGCTTTGATGATAGCAATGCTATTTGGTTTTGATGATAGCAAGACAGTGAGTGCATTTGAGTGCATTTGATATTGTATTTTCATGATTGCAATGCTATTGTGTTTTGATGATTGCAATAAACAAAGTGCATTTCTGTGCATTCTTGTCCTTGAGCATTCTGCATATGATAGCAACATGAATGATGATGTTTAGCATTGATGGCATTTGTTCTTTATATATCTGAATTGCATTTTGTCAGATATCATGTCTCTGCATGTAACTGCAAAGTCTGAATAGCAGTAAGTGCTAGTCTCTACATTGGTTCTTCATAAGTTCTGATATGCTATTATTCACCTTCTGATCATAATGCAGTTCTTCATAAGTTCTGATATGGCATTGCATATTTGATTATGTTCAGTCATGTTACTGTTGCTCTTTAGACTGCAGTTTGACACTGCAGCGTCGACCCATCGAACTGCAGCGTCGACGCTGCCAAGGCACTTCAGAGGTAGCAGTAAGAAATATTTGTATTGCTGCGTCCATGCTGCTTGGGCAATGCGTTGACGCTTGGTGCCTCTTTAACTTTGCTGCATTTATTCATTGGTCTAGTCTGTGGTGCGTCGACCCCTTGTGCTGATGGGTCGACCCCTCAGTTCATTCATCAGATTTATACAAGTCCATACATTGGTCTTCAGGCGTTCCAAGTATGCACATTGATTCAGGTTCTCCAAGTCTATACAATGAAGTCTGAGCATTACATTTGCATTCACAATATCTTCACACCTGAAGTCTATACATTGTGTCGTTCACATCTGCAAGTCTAGACATTGGAAAGTCTATACAGACTTCAGCGTCTCATTTAGCGTCTAAGGCAAAGTCTACACGTTGCTATAGTAACGCAAGTCTATACATTGTCCTAGGCTAAGTGTGTACAGCGTCAACGCATCTCACTGGCTCATGTTACAGCGTCAACGCACTTCATTAGATGTGTGTACAGCGTCAACTCGCTAAGTGTGTACAGTGTCAACGCATGAAGTCTGTACATCAGTCTTAATATTCTAAGTCTGTACAGCTGTTGGCTTTGAACCTCAGAGTCTGTACATCCGAATTGCCTTTGAATTGGTCAAGTGTGTACACTCATTCACTATAGCTTTCACATATTCTAGTCTACACATCGTGAAAGTCTATACATTCATCACTTACCTTTCACTCAAGGCAAAGTCTATACACTGGGGTCTTTCCCTACGTTTCTTAGGCGAAGTCTGAACATTCGGTTCTGAAGCCTGAAGTCTATACACTCCAGCCTATTCCTACGTTCAAGGCTTCAGCTACACATTAAGTCTGTACATTGGCTTCGCTTCATCAAGTCTGTACATTGACTCGCCAACTTCTTTGAAGTCTGTACATTGCTTCAGGAGCTTCAAGTCTACACATCGCTTCGCTCCATCAAGTCTGTACATCCACAGTGTTACTTGAAGTCTGGACATTGGTCTTCAAACTCAAAGTCTGCACATTGTCTTCGAATCCAAAGTCTATTCAATGGTCTTCATACTTGAAGTCCATACATTCGATATGCAGAGTTGAAGTCCATACTGTGCCTCAGGCTGAGCATGTTCACACACTGGTCGGTGGCAAGCCTATACACTGGCCTCAGCTTTTCAAGTCTACACATTGGCCTCCTTGCATAAAGTATATACACTGGACTGTTTGGCAAGTCTATACATCGGCCCTTGTCTTCGAAGTCTGTACATCCCTTTAGCTTTCCAAGTCTATACATTGGCTTCAAGACTTTCAAGTCTATACACTGACGGCTGAACTGAGAACTCTATACATCGTCTGTCTACACTAGAGTCTCATGGAGTCTATACATTGCACTCATCTTCTAAAGTCTATACACTGAAGTCTTCACATTCGTTTGCATTACATGAAGTCCATACAGTGGATAAAGTCTGTACACTGTCCATGCTTCATGCAGCGTCAACTCCATGCTTCATGCAGCGTCAACTCCATGCTTCATGCAGCGTCAACTCAGTGTTTCATGCAGCGTCAACTCAGTGCTTCATGCAGCGTCAACTCCTCAAGTATATACACTGGTTTTTCCTTCGCATGAAGCCTTTACGTGCATTAAGTCTATACACTGCTTTCCTTCTTTGAAGCCTTTACATTGATTAACTATATACACTGCATTCGTGTTTACAAAGCCTGTACAGCGTTTACACTTAAACTGAACACACTCTTGTCTGTTTGACAGTGAATGAAGAAGCTAATGAGGGGCACGTGATCCAAGGTGCCTGCCTCGTGATCCAAGGATGGACGAGATACCAGGATGCTGACACGTGGCCAAATGTTTGGGCGGGAGCTGTGGAAGCCACACGCGCCCTAGCTGCTGCTGGTGCTGCTATATATATGAGTCTTCATCCTCTGTAGAAGACTGATCGATATAGAAGAGAGAAGCCGTGAAGAAAAAGAGAGTGGAGAGAAGCTGTCGATCCAGCACAAGAGAGGAAAGAAAAGAGAGAGAAGAGAAGAGCAGAGAGCGAGAGATTAGCGAAAAAGAAGAGAAAGAAGAGCAAGAGAGAGATTGAGAGCTCGAGCTGAGAAAGAGAGAGAGTTTGAGGTTGTCTGGCTTTTGGATCAAATCCAAGCTAGAGCTGCTCCTTCGAGAGCTATATTTGTGCTTCATTGTTTCAGCTTTCTGTTGCTGTCATTTCCTGTCTTTTGTTTTATCATTTACATCGTTGTTCAAGCTGTTAGTCAGCGGATTGCAGAGGTGCTGCCTCTGGACGGCTAAGCTGTATTGCCCAGCGGTTTGCAGTGGAGGATTCCACTGGACAGCAAACTGTGTTGCTCAGCAGGGCGAGGAGGATTCCTTGGACGGTAAGCTGTGTTGCCCAGCGGTTGTATGGCAAGCTGTGATGCCCAGCTGTTCAAGCTGTGAGTCAGCGGAAGCCACACTCGGTTTGAGTGTGTGGTGGATGTAGGTCTGCTGGACCGAACCACCTAAAAACCCATTGTGTAGTGGTTTGAATTCTTGTGTGGTTGGCGCTAGATGAATGCTTAGGGGTGCTTTGGTTTGATGTTCTATAAGTGTTCTTCTATTTGCTGCACACACTATATGGTTGACTGTGGTTTGATCTCTTTTATCTGATTTCGCTAGTTGAATGTTAGGAGCGCCTCAATTGAGTTTTCTGTCTGAATGCTTTAAGGCACAAGCTCCTTTGATTTGATTCAGTCTAATGTTTAGACTTGCTTAGGTTCGCTCTATATATCTGCAATAGTTTTTAATTCCGCATCTCTGATTGCTTTAGATTTTAATTGGGCAAAATTTTTATAGGCCATATTCATTCACCCCCCCTCTGAATACTTGCACCGAACCCAACACTCCAGATTTGCATTAGGTAAGTTTTTTCCTTTTAAACCCAGCATGCATTATATAGGTCCTTTTATTGCATAAAAAAAAGAGAAAAAAATGCATCTAGCAAGGCATGGCATGCATAATTGCAACAGAAAAGAAAGAGAAAGGTGGAAAGAAGGGCCTGCCACAGGTCTACCTTGGATTTATCCCCCTATCAATCATCCATGTTCTTCAAGTCTGCCGAACTTGTATGTTGTCTACCCTATTCCACTCCAATTTTGGTAGTTGAGAGTGTGTTTTGCATGTGTTCGCCGTGAACATGTGAGTCAGAGGTTATTTTCGTATCCTTATTTTGGGTGTCTTGTATCTCCTTGGGCTGGATTACGATGCACCCCGAGTGTGCCCAAGTCCCACTACGATTCCTTGGGGGTCCTACAGACTGGTGATACAAGCCCTTGCAAATCCTTTCCTTCCTACCTCCTTTGACCATTTACCCATTATGTTTATCTATTCCCATGCGAGGTTCGCCCTTGGCTCGAAAATTCCCTCGAACGAGATACCCAAATTAGGCTCGTGTTTTTTTCCAAAACACCTATTTATCAGTCAACTAGGATACCTTGCAAAACGGGTGTTCCAGAGGGGCATTTGTAGACATCTAATTTTGGACATCCTATAGACCTTGATTTAGTCATCATATGAGTGACACAATTTTCAAGATACATCGATTCCTTGAGCTTTTAAGTCTAGCCTGATAACTTTATTAGGCAGAAAACCTTTGAAAATGGGCTAAGTACACGGGCTGGGTGGCCAAATCGATGGCTACGCATTAGACACAGGGAAGCCAGATCGATGGCCGCCTAGCATTGAAGAAGACCAATGATCTGGTTGCCTGCCTCATGTAAACGGCCAATGATCAGGCCACCTTCTGGTAACTATCCGTCAAACTCATGTTCCATGTTCTCCTCCACATCGGGAGCATTTCCTACTATGCCACCCACTCCGGGGGGACGTTGTGCATGCAAGCATGCACATCCCTACCCAAAGATTGGTCCATGGGGTGTTCATGTGGATCCTAGCATGCTTTTGAACTTCAAATCAAGAGGGAAATCACCTATTCCCTAGGAAAAACCTTCTAGAGCCCTAAGGGCAAGGGAGAGGGGATGAGACTGAGGAGAGTAGGAATTCAGAGAGGGGAGAGAGTTTCCTTCATGGTGAGAAGGGAGAGAAAGTCTAGGAGAGTGAAGAGTGTACCCCACACCTTCCTATTTCTTCTCCATGGTGAGATGAAGGTCCATACGTGAAGAGGAGCTCCATACAGATGGTCTTCATTGTGTGCTGCTAGAATCATCTTCTCCGACAGAGGACGGCCACATTCCTAGCTGCTTAGTTCTTCTGAACAGCCATGACATTGGATGCCCAGATTCTTTAAAAGGTAATGAACCTGGCTAGCTTTCAGGTTTGACAGGCAGTCTACCTTCATTTCCTCTTTCATTTCATTCTGTTGTGTGTCTATTTCACTTCTCTACATTAGTTATTACTTGCATCACATATTAGAACCCCACCCTAAGTTCATAAAACACAAAGGTTTTAACTAAAAACAAAAGGGGAGGTGGGTAGTCAAAAATCTTGGCTATACCCTCTTCCCAATACCCACTCCAGGTAATCACTATCGCTGATTCTCATTTTCTTTCCATATCTTGAGCAGTCACTATGCTTAACTAGATCTTATGGTTGTTTCTTTCTTTTTATCATGATTGTATCACAGGTTTTCGATGTAAAGGACCACGTTCTTGGCCGACCGAGAATGGAGAAAGTGGAACACCATGATCTCCCCCCTAAAGGCTACTACGCAATCATCTCTCTTGTAGGAATCAGGTAAATTCACTAGCGATCACTTCTATACATTGCACTATAGTGTTTGGATTCAGCTCAGCAGAGTACTACATTTTTGGGTTAGACCTTGCATTCACTCTCCACCAATCAGTGCCCCATCACACTTGGGCAAATTCTAGCTCCTATACTTACCGCAAGATCATGGTTTCTAGCATTTGGTTTGCGTGTGGTCAAGTTTCCTTCGATATGTGCGGGCATGGTACAACAGGTTTACTCATGGTTTCCTTGGCACTTAGGGGGTCATACTGCCTGTGCGAGGCTCGGGCGACAGTGTTGTTTACTTTTCACCAGTTACTTGTTCACAGTTATTATTATTATTATTAGTTATTGTTTAGTGTAGTGGGGATCTGCGAGACCCCTACTGAGTCAATGAGATGATGCTCACCCATTCTTCTTTCAGATGTGGTGCACCTCTAGGTGGTTTAGAGGTCCAACACGACGTTAGTGGAGTTTCTTAGTTGCCAGCTTGCTAAAGCTAAGGTATGCCTTGTGGCTGTGTACTTTTATTTTCTGTTGGACCGTACTTTTTAGACTTGTACTTTATACTGTAAATTATAAACTATAAATTTTAATAAATGTAAATTTTAATTCTCACACTTTAATTTTTGCATTTATTTTAGATTCTTGTGCACTTCCACAATGTTAATCTAACCCTTCAGGGCTTTGTCATTGTAGGTGGCGGGCCAAGATTCAGGTCGCACTGGTTACTTTTTTAATACTCGGATCATGGGTCACTATAGTTGGTATCAAAGCAAGGTTGTGGATGTGCATAGGAACCTGAAATGACTATCGAGTCCAAAAGCCCAGAGTGTCATGTACAATCGATAGCTAGAATAGGGTACCATGTTTTTATTTACCGTGTTGATTTCTTTGCATGCTAGGGAGAGTGAAGATGGCGCTGAGTATACAGACCTGGCCCTTGTCAGAGTTGTCGACTAGGGCTCAGGAGGGATAGAGTCGAGCGTCACCTCCCCCTATGGTAGTTGCCCTGGGTGTGCCGGGTCGGGCTGAGTTCTTTGCAGGCACATATCAGTTCCATGTTCAGTAGTGGGTTCGAGAGGCTAGCGAGGGTTCTTCGGCTCGAGGGGATCATGCGCGAGTTTTGAGGAGCTTTTACAGCTTCATCCACCTTAGTTCGAGGGCCAACCAGATCATGATTGTTGCCCAGTAAATGGTCGACTAGAGGGGTGAATGGGTCTTTTAAAGTAATTTAAAATTAAAACACATGTTCACGTTTTATGTGAGTTGTAATAAGAATGCTTCAGAAAATTATTGTTAGTGGAACTTAAAAGTGCTGCAGCAATATTATGATTAGAGACCAAACTTTGATCATTATAGACGGTGTTTTAGAATAATGCGTGACAGAGTTAAAGTGTTAGAATGGATGTAGAATTAAACCGAAGGTGCATTAAACAGGAAGACAATCACACAATGACAATCGCACAAGTGAACACCAAGATTTATATTGGTTCGGTACTGACCTCCAGTCTGTCCTACATCCAGTCCCCAGCAACCACCTGGATTTTCACTATTTTTTCCTGAAAATAGTACAGTTGTTATTTTTGATAAGGTATTCAGCTCACCACAGGCACTCCCTCACTAGAGTCCCAGCTGACTTCCAGGTTCAGCCAAGCCTAGTGATAAACGCTTAATTGCTTATTCTTGTTCTTATTCATATCACACGCGTCGTTCTTGGACTTTAATGAAGTTAATCATGCATTTCTTATGTGATAATCTCAGTCTCACATAAAAAGAGGACTTTTCTATAATTGATGGGACTTGAGACATTTTGTCTTAAATAAGAGAATTGCATAATTAAAATCATAAGAATTATTTTCAAAATTGGTTTCTACAAAATTCATTTCTTGAATGAACAAGATGAGATGACAAATGATCAAGTGTTTTCATTGATCAAACTCATTTGAGGGGCCTTTCTATAATTTTTTTTCATAATCCTTCAACTTTGTGAACAGTGCAGGTTGGGCTCATCTGTGGGCCAATTCTGCATGGCAACACGCTCCCTCTCTCATGGCATGATCGCAGCAAGAAAAGGCACACATGCATGAAGAGCAGTAGTCTGCAAGATTGCCTGGGAACACTGCACAAGATTACCTGGGAACACTGCAAGATTACATGGGGAGCCAGCACGATCTGAGTAGCACACTAAAAGATTGCATTCGTTGGTTTCAATGGCAGGCGCTGGCATGCATGGCTTCATTGGCTTCGTTGGCCTCAATGGCTTCAATGGCAAACCAGGCAAATAATAGCATGGCAGCAAGGTTAGATCCTCTGGCGATAGCCGTGGCAGATGGCAGTGGCGTGCACCGCATGCAGAGCAGCAGGCAACGAGAGAGGATGGCAACGGACATCCCTTGGCTCCTATAAAACCGTTGTCCCCCTCTCCCCTTGGGTAATTTTTTTCGGCACTTCTTCTCACCCCGAACCCACCTTCTCATCTCCCTCTCTCCTTCAAGCTCTCTCCCACTTCCTCTCACTCTCTGCCTCCCTCTCTCTCTCAATTCCACACACTTACGGTGCCCCTATTTGGAACAAGGGCACCGCAACTCACACTCCACCGTGCCAGACGTAGCACTCGCCCCCCTCTCTCTCCGCTTCTCACTCCCTCTCCGACCCCTCTCTCTTTACCTCTCTAACCCACTCTCACACACACACTCCCACGGTGTGGTAGCCTCCCTGCCAACGTCTCCCTTCCTTTCTCTCTTCACGCACACACTACACCCTCTCCCGCCAACTCTCCTTCTTCCTCTGCACTCCCCCTCTCCCTGCTCTCTAACCCTCACACACATACCTACACTATCTCTCTATTTCCTCTCCCTCTATCCCTACTTGCACCGCGACCACTCACCCTCTCCCACCGTTCACCACACACGCAGCCCCCCCTCCTTTCACTATTCTCTCTCTTCCCTCTCTCCTTCGTAGCAGTGTCGATCGCCACACTCCCTGCCAACGTCTCTCTCTCTCTCTCTTCTCAACTCACACACACACGCACTCCGTCGACCCCTCTCCGCTCACCACCTCCACGGGCACACCACCGTCCACACCTGCTTCTCCTTCCTTACATGCACTCACACTACACAAAGCACACACACCCCACGTACCCCCCTCTCTTCTACACCTCTCCCGTAGCACTGGACCCTCCCCCTCTGCACTGCCTCTCTCCTTCTCCCCTTCTCCTTCTCTTCACTACATGCACACACGCACCCCTCGCCGCTGCCTTCTCTCTGCTACACACATCACACACACTACATGCACACCGCTGGCACATAGGCCTTCCTCTCACCGCCCTCCCTCTCTCTTTAACACATCACCGTCTCTCCTCCTCTCTCTTCTCACAACGCATACACGTCTGTAGTTTTCATTTTTTTATTTTAAAAACTCCACCTTCCTCTCTCTCTCTCTCTCTCCAACCCTCTCTTTATCTTTATCTAAATTTCTCTCTCTAAACCCTCTCTCTCTCTCACGATGTCTACTCTAAGTCGGGCAACTCTCCAAGGTCCAAGAGCGTGGATGACGGTGGTTCTTGACGGCTATTTCTTCACCCTATCTCTTTATGTTTAGTTTAGTTAGAATTTGTTTGGGGATGTAATTTTCTATTTTCTTGTCATCTTGTAAACGTTTAATTTTTGGAGCAATAAAATTAGTTTAGTGTTATTCTCATTGTCTCCTGTATTTTCTTCTTTCCTCTCTCTATATTTCTCTATCTAAACTCTCTAAATTTCTTTAGATGGATTTACTTTTATGCAATTTTAAATTCTAACAAACAAAGGAAAAAAATCATTTCACAATTTTCTCTTCGAAATATAAAGTTTTCAATCTTAAAATCTAAACCTCTCCGTGGATTCGACATGTATTCATCACAATACTTAAGACTTTGATTTTATGTGAGTACGGAATTTTTGAAATTGAGTGCGCGGGTTTTTAATGACGAGCTTCACGTTCGATCACCTAGTCATTTTTGATCAAGTGTTCGGCCACACCACAGGCACTCCCTCACTTGAGTCCCAATTGACTTCGAGGTTTAGCCAAACCTAGAGGATATAAACCTTATGCCGGTACTCTTGTCCTCAAGCAAGGACCTCTCTTCTCAAAGAGAATATCACCTCTCTCTAAGAGAGGTTACACATATAATGCCTTTTAATAGGCAGATTGTGTACGCTAAATGCACAAATGTTCAAGATGAAATATTAGAGTGAAATGCAACAATCTTGAACTAAATGAAAAGGTTTCAAAGAAAGCTTAGTGAATTGTAGAAGTCTTGAGAGAGATCAAAAGAGAATGCAGTAGATGAATGGTGCGACTGATCCTTTTTCTTTTGAGCACGTTATAGATGTAGTTGAGGAAGAAATTAGCTTACTTTTCATGCAACGCTTGCTATGTATGCTTTGTGCTGGAGATTGGGCTTTCTCCCTGGATTCACTCGTGGAATGTGTGCTTGATCGCTCAGTCATTCTGCACAGGCTCACCCACTCCATTCTCTCTATTTCTATTTAATAGCTTCACACACACACACACACACACACACACATATATATAGCTATTCTTGAGCTGATTCTGTTAAACTCTTCCTAGAGAACGTTAGACTCAACTTGCTATCCATTAGACTCATCTAGGAGATCTTTAGAGAGAAAGTGAGAGCTTCATTTTTCTTCCTGATCTTGTTTCTTTTACAGAGCTTTGTGTAACTACAGTGAAGAGATCTGTGGTCTTTCTAAGTGACGAGACAGACATAAGATCTCTCTTTTTTATTTGAAATATTTTTTTGAGGAGAAGATCTTCCTTTTTAGTGAATCCTCAGTAGTAGTATCCTTTTCGTAGGTTCTCCTTTTTCCTTGGACTGTTAGATAGCAAAAGGGGACTTGTTTATTCTATACGATGATAAAAGTCAAGTGATGTTGTATTAAAATACTCCCTTCTATTCTGCTACTACTGAAACGTGTCCCTCAGTGTTCTACTTTTATCAATCAGCCTGAAACATAATAAAAAGCTTAACCTTTCCAGGCTATTAGTCAAGTGGTAGAAAATAGAGTATCGTGTTCAAGTTCTACAGAGGCATTTAATTCATTTGAATTTTGAATTTCACCAAGATAGTCGTTTAAGCTTTGTGTCCTTATATAACATAGTCAGTCATATGGAATTTTCATTTATCACATCGACTAAGTTGATACTACATCTTTTTAATATTCAACATTTTAAGCTTTACAGATAGCATTTAGTTTTAGCTGATGAACCTTGTGTGAGATTGTTCTGTCTGAGCAGAGCTTTATAAAATCGACAATTGAATCATTATCTTAGTTGTTTTAGATGGGAATTTCATTTATAGAAATGACTAATTTTTCATAACAGATTAAATGGTAGCTATTTAAAGAATTAGACATATAGCTGATTAAATTGATTTTCTTAAATACTTTATACTACAACCATCAGAAATAGTATAAGAGATGCAAGCAGTAAGATAACTGATAAACAATGCACCTATGAAGAATTATATTGACTAATTTGATTTTTAAGATAGTCGCTATCATAAGAAATAGCAATTATCAAACATATAGCTGAATATACACTACAGCTATGTTAATTTAGATAGGCATTATAAATAAGATAGGCGAAGTCTATTTGTTAAGATAGGCAATGTTTTAATTATAATAGTTGAAGTTCTAGCGCCTACGTAGAATTCATTGTAATAGTCGAAGTAAGAAGGATAGGTGACATGCAAGCGACTATTTGAGCCGCGCCTAAGTTATTGAGACTTAAGAAGATAGGCGATGGTGACAACACCTATGTGGATGGGATAGGTGGAGTGGTTATGATAGGCAAAGTGTCTCAGTGCCTAAGTGAATTTTAGGTGCGCCTATCTTTATTCTTGTGCCTATGTGAACTTTTAAGTGCGCTTGTGGACACTTAAAAGTTGGCACTGAAAGCCAAGTAAAGACAACTGAAGAGGAGAAGAAAGAAAAGCCTTGAACAATAGGCTGCGTCGATGTAGCTCACTATCTGCGTCGACGCCCCTGAATAATGGGACAGAAAGAGCCATTCTGGCTCATTGCCCACGTCGACGCACAAGGCCACTGGCGTCGATGCAGGCTAGAAAATATAGTTGCTGGGGGTGCTGGACAAAGGGATGTGCCGACGCACAACCCACCTCCGTCGACGCATCTGAAGAGCAAAAGGCGCCAGACGTAACAAACTTAGTCGACGCAGCTCACTGGCTGCGTCAACACACTCTCAGGATGCATTAAAGGCCGTACCGGTGTGAACTCGATCACGACACGTGGTCTCCCCTCGGTACGCCGGCGCTAGCCTCCAGAAGGTGTGTGGAGGCCGTACGGGATACGTGTCCAGGAGATCTCCAATGATTGGAAATTGTTCCTGGCCCCCTTTCCTTGAGAAAGAAGAAAATCCCTGTGATGTTGCTATAAAATAAGGGCTCTGGCCTGAGGAGACCTTCCTCTAATTGGTTGCTGTTCGAAGGCTTCCTAAGGAGCTCTCCAAAGGGTTCTGCTACCACTCCTAAGCGAGGGAAAAGAAGAGAGGAAGAGAGGGAGAGAATAGGTGCTGTTTTGGGGAGGGAATGGAGTTAATGCTCCGCCCTCCCCCCTTATTTCTCTTTTCTTTCTCTGTTGCGTATGGTTTTTTTCCTTTCATTTCTGTCTATTTGCCTCCTAGATGAACTAGTTCTGGGACTATGATGTACTTCCCCTATGCAATGAAATGAATGGAATGAGTGCTTTCAATATTTGGCCTTGGGACATATTTTCTTTACCCAAGCCCCCACTGTAGCAACCCGGATAATATTAGGGATAAAAATTTCCTAAAGAGTTAAAACCTCTTAAAGTAAATAAATCCAACAAAGTTGTTAATTTTCATTATATTTATAAAACAAATTTGATGTAAATTATGATTGAGCAACATTTCAGAAGGGCGCTATTTCATTAAATAGTGACTTCTGTACATGTGTTATTTCCTAATTCACTGTTTTATCGCGTTTCTCAACCTATATCGCTGGTTACTTGGCACTCTCATCTCACATCCGTAGATGGAGTCCCTGTTTTGATTTATCGATTACACGCTCAATTCTCGATGATGTTTGAACCCTCTGTGGGATATTCCTTCCTTCGAACTGATAATTTCATCATAGAGACCTCCGTAAGTCTACGTGGATCCTTGGATTCTCTCAAGGCTGCCGAGCAGATTGTACCCTAAAAACCCATGACGCAGTGTCTTGTCACGTCACTCTAGAGAAACATGATGTTTGGCCCTCTTAGAGCGCTATTTCTAGCTTCTTTGAGAAGTCTATTTTCTGTCAGTAATTGGTGACACAGACCTGGGCGCCAGAAGGAATTGGCGACCTGTCCAGTGCCATTATTTCCTGATATAGCGACCGTGACATGGATGTTATTTATGAATGAGCGATTGCTTGAGAGGTCGCTAATTATTCATGCATGTACTGTTCACAGGAATAGGCGACCACGCATGTGGGCGCTATTCTGAAATTCGTGACGATTGAGTGGACGCCATTTACCCAGTTTTACGCCATGTCTTGGTTTTTCGTGAGAATTAATGATGAGTCATTCTTGTTCGAAGTTCAGTCTTGGAACTCCTTCGTTCATGAAATCTTCCGTATCATCTTACAACGAGTTATCCTTTGGATCTTTATATTGGCTAGAACTATAGTGGATGTCTAAAATAAACATGACTCAATGCTTGCGCATATCGGGCCCGATCTAGTCCTGGGAGGAGCACCTAAAAGTACTTGTGCCCATGGGAGCTATATTGATCACAGTGTGAAATTACACCGAAGTGCATGACTTGCTAGATTTAC
The DNA here is from genome assembly GCA_022559845.1 of Amorphophallus konjac. NCBI lineage: Eukaryota > Viridiplantae > Streptophyta > Magnoliopsida > Alismatales > Araceae > Amorphophallus > Amorphophallus konjac. The sequence continues at coordinate 64,341 of JAHNEJ010000464.1, read as the reverse complement.
ATTTCATAATCTTGTACTTGACTTGACATGACATGACTTGTGTGGCCCAGAAGGGGTAATTACTTGCTTGATATTAAAATGGCCAATTCACGTGACATGACTTGAAATATTTACATGCTTGATTATCTTGTTACATTTCACATGATTATCTTGAATTCTTGTTAGTTCAGCTTTATTATCTCTTGATACTCTCTCTCTCTCTTGTCATTTTCATGTGTACATGCATAGCTATACTTGCATTCATGAAACATGTAATTATTTAAAGTAAGCTTGTACTTGAGATATAATTCCTACTGAGCGTTCGCTCACCCTAGTGTTTCCCATATTTTTCAGGTAATTTTGATAATGAGGATCACTCTGAAGGGAACGGACATGAGTGAAGAGCATAGAGCCATCCAGTAGTAGAAGCATCTATCTATCTGTGTCTTTTTCCTTTCTTGAGTCAATCGTTGTAATTTTCTTTTATTTAGTCAAGATTGTCCTTAGTTCTTTTATTGAAATTATGTAATAAGCATTACCTTGATGGTTATTATGAATAAAGGATTTGGTTTATCCCTACCTTTGCGCGCTATGTCTATGTGTCAAATACACTTGTGCTCTGATTGACTTGATTGATATAACTCGTCACGTGTACCAGGTTCTTTCCATGCTCGGGGCATGACAGTTTTTCTGGTATTAGAGCCTAGGATATTCAATTCCTAGGAAACCAAGTCCAAGAATAGGTTTATACCTTTACCTAGTGAGATTGGGTAGAACCATGGGTTATGTAATTTAGGGACTTAAACTCTTGGTTAATCATATACTAATATAGTTACTAAAAATCTTGTAGGATCATGGTCGCCGAACGTGCTCAGTTGCGCGACATGCAGCAAATCGTTCAAGGTCTTACCCAGGCGCTACAACAGGTAGCGCAGGGCGGAGCTAATTGTGGAGCGGGAGATCTCCACCGTAGCTTTCACAACATGAACCCACCAAAATTTATTCGTTAGAACGAACCTAATGATGCCGAGCATTGGATCAGGGAGATTGAGCTTATATTTAGTGTCATGCAATGCACGAATGAAGAAAAGGTCCTACTAGTGACTTTCCAACTAGAGCGGGATGCCCGATTCTAGTGAGAGTCAGTGGAAGCTACCTTGCCCCAAGAACAAGTCACGTGGCGTGAGTTTGTTGACTACTTCAACAACAAATACTTTTCAGACCGTGTCCAGGAGAAGAAGGCTGCAGAGTTTGCCATATTGAAGCATAGGACATTATCTGTGGCCGAGTATGAGGCCCAATCTTCCCGTCTGTCAAGGTATGCATCGCATCTAGTGCATACGAGGAAGATGAAGGCCCGAAGGTTTCTAAACGGACTTAGGCCGCAATATATAACCCAACTGGCGCCAATGGACATTCAAGTCTACTTCGAGATTATAAGGTGAGCCCAGCTATTAGAGGATGACACGGAGCTGTCCGATAGGATCCATGGAAAAGATAAAAAGGAGCATGTTACCAGCTCTGGCACTTTCAAGCCGTTCTTCAACAAGAAAAGGACTAGCAATGGAGGAGATTCTTCCCAAGAGAAGAAGTTCAAGAAGATTAGCAAGCCCTTCTCCATTATCACCATACCTTCCAAAGAGGTGTGTAAGCACTATGACAAGGCCGGCCATAAAGACGAAGAATGCTGGAGAAGAGTAGGAGCTTGCCTTTGTTGCGGGAGCCTTGATCATTGGATTCCCGACTGCCCCTTACAAAATGATCAAGCCGGAGACGAGAAGCGCCTGGTGAAGAAGCAAGCACGTCTCCAAGCTCTTCAAGAGGCGGAACAAGATGACGGCGGACTGGTGGAGGGTACCTTAAAGATATGTTCCAAGTCTACTCATGTCTTGTTTGATACCGGCGCATCACATTCTTTTATTTCTATGAAGTTTGATGATCCATTACCTCTGGAACCAGAATGGATAAAACTAGTTATTTCAACCCCTCTCGGAAACGAATTTGATATCTCACATCATTATTTAAATTGTGAAGTCATGGTGAAAGGGAAAAATCTCCCTGTCGACTTAATATGCTTAAACATGAAAGATTATGACGTGATACTAGGAGCCGACTGGCTATCCACATACAAGGTAGTTGTAGATTGCCGTAATGGCATGGTAACTTTCAAGGAGTTCCCAGAACTTGTCTACACTAGCCCTAAGGGTCAGAATATGTCACCTATTATTTCATCTCTTCGAGCCCATAAGTTGAGGAGAAAAGGATGCGTGGCTTTCATTACATTTGTGACTGCCACGAAAGCTAAGGAGTCCAAAATAGAAGACATCCGAGTAGTTCGGGAGTTTCCTGATTTATTCCTAAAGGATTTGCCCAGATTACCCCCACAAAGAGAAGTGGCCTTCACCATCGACCTTGTCCCTAGTGCTAGTCTAGTTTCTAAGGCACCTTATAGGATGTCCCCTGCCAAGCTCAAGGAATTGAAAGAACAATTGATGGAGCTCTTGAAGAAAGGATTTATCAGACCGAGCACTTCTCCATGGGGAGTGCCCGTGTTATTTGCCAAGAAGAAGGATGGATCGATGAGACTTTGCATCGACTATCGGTAGTTGAACCATCTTACTATCAAGAACAAGTTTCCACTACCGAGGATCGATGAATTATTTGATCAGATATCTGGATCCAAGTATTTCTAAAAAATTGATCTCTGGTCAGGATATCACCAATTGAGGATCAAAGATGAGGACATTCATAAGACCCCATTCCGAAGCAGGTATGGGCACTATGAATTTGTTGTTGTGCCTTTTGGACTAACGAATGCCCCTACAACCTTTATGGAGTTGATGAATAGCATATTCACGCCTCATCTGGATCAATTCATAGTGGTCTTCATTGATGACATATTAATTTTTTCCAAGACCAAACAAGATCATGAAGAACACTTAAGGATGGCATTACAAATATTGAGGAGTAACCAACTTTATACCAAGCTTAGTAAATGCTACTCCTGGCTCGAAGAAGTGTCCTTCCTAGGACATGTGATCTCAAAGGATGGGATTTCTGTTGACCCGTCAAAAGTCGAGGCTGTGAAGAATTGGGAAAGGTCAACCAATGCAACAGAGATCCGAAGCTTCTTAGGCGTAGCTGGCTATTATAGGCGATTCATCAAGGACTTCTCCAAGATCACCGTTCCTCTTACTAGGCTGACCTGTAAGGAGATTCCTTATAAGTGGGACGAAGGATGCGAGAAGAGCTTTCAAGCCTTGAAGGATCATCTAACTATTGCCCCGGTATTAGCATTACCGACTGAAGGGGTGAAATTTGAGGTATATACCGATGCGTCTGGAATTGGCCTCGGATGTGTGTTAATGCAATAAGAGAAGGTCATTGCTTATTCTTCCTCACAGTTAAAGATGTATGAAGAGAACTACCCGGTGCATGACTTAAAGCTAGCCACGGTAGTGTTTGCCTTAAAGGTCTGGAGACACTATCTCTATGGAGAACAGTTCACAGTGTACTCCGATCACAAAAGTCTCAAGTATCTATTCTCTTAAAAGGAACTCAACATGAGGCAGAGGCGTTGGCTCGAATACGTCAAGGATTTCGACTTCACGATACAATACCACCCTGGTAAGGGAAATTCTGTCATAGATGCCCTTAGTCGAAAGTCGAGAGCCTTATTAGCCAACTGTATGATTCAAAAATGGAAATTGTTGGAGTAATTTTCTAAACTTAATATAAGTGCAGACCAGGAGAGAAGGTGTATTACTCTATCACACATGAGGGTACAACCGGATCTGCTCACCGAAATACAAGGACTTCAAGGCAGTGACCCGGTGTTAGTAGAGATCAAGGATAAGCTAGAAGAACGACCAGATTTCAAGGCAGCATCAGATGGAAGATTATTATTCAGGGAAAGGACATGTGTACCGGACTGCCTGGAATTGAAGAAGAAAATTTTAGAAGAAGCTCACCAATCAAGGTACACGATTCATCTCGGATCTACCAAGATGTACCAGGACTTGAAACGGACCTTTTGGTAGAATAAAATGAAAAGGGAGGTAGTTGACTTTGTGTGTCGCTGTCTCACGTGCCAACAAGTTAAGGCAGAACACCAAAAGCCTACTGGTAAGCTACATCCTTTAGATATTCCTAAGTGTAAGTGGGAGGATATCGACATGGACTTCATTATGGGTCTGTCTAAATCTAATGGAGGACATGATGTGTGATGTCCCGGACACTTTCGGATCCTTCTTCGTGGGTCTCGGATCTGGTTTCTCAGAGTGTCCGACTCCGTTGTGTCTGAAATTTCATTTCGGACACCTTTTGTGTTCGGATCCGTGCGATTCGGGTCAGTTCGGAGGCCTGAAACGTGTTCCGCGGCTTCTTCCGCGTGTTTTCCGATTCCCGCATGTGTGTCTCGGAAACACCTACGGAACCCTATTGCGGGTGAACCGGGTCGTTCACCTACCCGCGAGTGGTACCGTTGCGATCAGCGTGTCGAGAGGATCGAGGAGGTGTATTTTTCTATTTTTTAAAATTTTTTCAATTTTCTGAATTTTCTATAAATACCATATCTTTTTCTTTTTCTTTTCCACCTTTTGCTTCTTTTTCTTCTTCCTCCTTTCCAACCGTTGGAGAGAGCCCTCTCCACCGTGCACCGTGCTTCTTCCCCGGGCGACCGAGACGTGGCCTCCTTCACTCCGGCAACGGCGTGGCGGCGGCGGCGAGGCGGTCCCGGTGGTGTTCTTTTAGCGGCGGGAGGCGGGGTGTTCGTGGGTCTAAAAGCTTCATTCGTGGTTTCGGCATTGATTCGGCGGAGCATTCGCTCCATTGAGGTAGGGGGACGAATCCTTATGCTCATCCCGTCGTTCCCCACGATTTGTAGGCCGAATGGGAGCCGAGAGGGGCATTTTTTAGCGGGTTAGGGCAAAACCATGCTTTGGGGAGAGCTCGCCCGATCTATGGATTTGAGCCGCGATTCGGCATTTTGATGGCCTAGAATCATGCTAGGGGTCCCCTGGGGTCTTCCCCTTTGATTTCCCCCTCTCCTTTGGAGGCATGGGGGCGTGGTTTGAATTTTTGGCTGTTTCACGCCGTTCCGCCGTCGGGTGTGTGTGACGGTCCTTCCAGAGACCGTCACACGGTGTAACGCACCCAGGTAGGTGCGTTACAGACCCGTTATAGCCGTTTGGGGTCTGCGGATGTGACGGCCCCACGACAAACCACCAGGGCACTGTGACGGTCCAGGGTTAGGCCGTTAGAGCCTTCTGACTATTGGCTTTTTGACCGTTGGGGGGCTCAGGGCCTGTGACGCACCAGGCCTGGCGCGTCACAGCCCCGTAACGCCCCGGTGGGGGTGCGTCAGAGCGGCGGACCCAACCACCCTGACGCGCCCAGGTCGGGCCGTCAGGTGCGGTGACGGCCCGGGCGGGGCACGTTAGGGTCTGTTTTCACCGTTGCTCGTGACGGCCCAGGGCTGGACCGTCAGAGCCCTGTGACGGCCTAGTGTGGGTGCGTCACAGCCCTGTGACGGCCCAGTGTGGGTGCGTCACAGCCTGTGACGGCCCAGGAGGGGTGCGTCACAGTCTGTTTTCCCTTCTAGCTCGTGACGCTCCAGGGCTGGACCGTCAGAGCCCTGTGACGCGCTAGTGTAGGCGCGTCGCAGCCTGTGACGGCCCAAGGGTGGACTGTCTAGCTCCTCGCTGCACCACGCATGTGCGGTTCCGTTTCTTCGTCGATGGGTTCCGTGAGTCAGTCCTTACTTCCAGTGACCTGTCCACTAGTCGTAGCTTCCTGCGCACGGGGTGCGGACCCACCTGGGAGTGGTGGAGAGCGAGACCTAGTGAGAGGCAATTTTTAGGCTGGTTACCGTAGGGCCCCTTGCCTTTGCCACCAGAGTTCGGTGGGGGGGAAAACCAGCTAGAGGACCCGACCTAGAGCAGATGGTCTGTGTGTGCACACGTAGTTGGGGGCTTAGGATACGCGCTGACGAGCGTGACCCCAGGTAGTCCTTGTTGTGGTACTTGTTGCGTGTCTGAGTCTCACGCCCGGGGCATCGTAGCTAGACACTTGTGACGCAGTATAAGACGTCAGGGGACGCTTCCGGTCGTTCTTCAAGTGGGTAGCGCTCCTGTTCGCTGGCAGGTGTGGACTCAAGTTTTGTTGGACCGAGGTTCAGTAGTACGGTACTGTTAGCGTAGCTGGCTTTTCTGTTTATTTACTTTAGCTTGTTGGTTCTACCGTACTCCTGTTAGGTAGGGTTACCTTCTGCTTTCTCATTTTCCGTGTGAGGTGGGGATTCGCGGGATCCCTATTGGGCCAATGAAATGAGGCTCACCCCTGCTTTTCAGGTGAGGCGGGGTCTTCGAGAGGTGCGGCCGAGTTTCAGCGTGGTTCTTCTAGCCAGGGTTAGCCGCCAGTCTGCCAGAGTCGGGGGATGCCCCGTGTAGTTGTACGCCGGGGGATGCCCCGTGTTGTTGTACTTTTCTTTTTGTTGACTGTACTTTTATTTTGGACATGAGACTCTGTGGACCTTGTAGCAGTTTATTTATATTATTCTGTGCATTTTATTTTAGATTATTGTGCTATCTCTACGGTTGTTTAAGCTTCTCTTGTACTCCCACACCATCCCTTTCTACCCTTCCGAGTCTTCTGGCTTGTGGGTTGGCGGACCGAGATTCGAGACGCGCCGGTTCCTTTCCGGTACTTGGATCCCAGGTCGTCACAGCTGGTATCAGAGCCTAGGTTGTGGAGGTATATCAGAACTTGAAACGATTGCGGTGGTCCAGAAGGTCCATGAATGTCCTGTACAGTCGGCGACTGGCTTAGGGCCGCGCGTGTTTTATTGATTTGTGGTTGTTTTCTTGATGCCAGGTGTGTTATGGTGCCACGGAGGACGGCTCGTCCCCAGTAGGGAGAGTCTAGTGGTGGTCCGGAGGAGCAGAGCAGGGCTTCAGTTTCCGAGGGTGTAGCTGGAGATGCGAGAGCTCCGGGGATGGACGATTTCTTCCGAGGTATGTTTGAGTATGTGTTTCAGCGGCAGCAGGGAGGTCAGCAGCAGGGCGATGATGCTGGTGAGGACCGGGCTCATGGTGGTCATGGTCATGTGCTGAAGGAGTTCTTGCTGTTCCAGCCTCCTTCCTTCAGTGGGCAGCCAGATCCTGAGGTGGCCAGAGAGTGGCTGGATGATGTGCGGCGGATTTTCAGTGCGATGGAGTGTCCTGAGGAGGAGCAGGTAGCGTTGGCTACTCATCGTCTTCAGGGGGCGGCCCGTACTTGGTGGACGTTAGAATGGGGTTTAGTGTTCCAGTCCCATCCTCTTCGGCAGATTGCGTGGCAGGAGTTCGTCATGGCTTTCGAGCGTGCTTTCTGTCCATCCTTTGTCAGGTCGTAGAGGTTGCGTGAGTTTATGGTGCTGACTCAGGGTGACATGACGGTGATGCAGTACCGTGCCAGGTTTATCGAGTTGGGCCGTTATGCTCCTCATATCATGGCAGATGAGGAGGTGAAGACCGATCAGTTTGTGGGTGGTCTGAGGTTAGAGTTGAGGCATCATCTTCTTGCATCAGGTTTGACCACTTTGGATGCGGCATGTACGGCGGTATCGGCGCTGGAGAGAGATTTGCAGAAGGTTCGAGGGCAGGGCAGTGCTAGTCAGGTGCAGGCAGATTTCAGCCAGCCGATGGGGATGCAGCAGTAGAGTACCATCCAGCTCTCAGCAGGTGGATCAGCAGCGACGCAGTCTGTGGCTCCTGCGCCAGGGTCGTCATCCTTTAGATCGAAGCTTAAAAAGTTGCTTAAGGAAGCTTGTTTTGGTAAGAGGCGTCAGGATCGTAAGGAGTCGAAGCAGGAGTTGATGGACAGTGTTCAGCAGCCGGTGGCTTTTCAGCGTCGGGGTTCGATGACCGGTTCGCGGGGTGGTTGCCCTAGGTACGGTGGTTCTCATCCGGGTAGACCGTGTTCAGTGCCTGTGATTTGTTTTAGGTGCGACCAGCCAGGGCACATGGCACGTGACTGTCCGCAGAGACCGAGCCAGCCGCATGAGTTTCGGCAGCAGCAGTAGTTTCAGCCCCAACAGTTGTCATCACAGCCGCAGCAGTACCAGCAGCAGCGACATTTTCCTTAGTTGTCACGATCAGCTACTGTCGGGAGGCAGAGATCCCGAGGCAGAGTGACTCACATGACCTGGGCAGAGGCTGAGGCGTCGCATCTGGTGGAAGGTACTCTTTCGATTTTGGGTTGTACGGCTCGTGTTTTGTTTGATTCTGGTGCTTCTCATTCGTTCATCTCGGAGGATTTTGCTCAGAGTGTGGAGGACCCAGTGACCGAGGTGTCCTGTGACTTGGCAGTAGAGTTGCCTACCGGTGACTTCATGATCACCCCATACTGCTTTGAGAAGGTACCTATGTGGGTGGAAGGGCAGAACATGCCTGTTAGATACGCGTTGTAGCTTCAGGACTTCGATGTGATTTTGGGCATGGATTGGCTCGAGGCTCATCATGCCTTGGTGGATTGCGGCTCGAAGAAGGTCTACTTCTGACAGCTTCGTGGATCCACCTTCTATTTCCAAGGTATTCGGTCTTCCTCTTCCCGCTTGCTTATTTCGGCTATCCGTGCACGTCGTTTGCTTGATGCAGGTTGTCAGGGCTTTCTCGCATCCGTGGTTTTGAGTGATCGGCAGTGTCCTGAGGTAGAGGACATTCCTGTCGTGTGTGAGTTTCCCGATGTTTTTCTTGAGGAGCTACCAGGCTTGCCACCGCAGTGAGAGATTGATTTCGTGATTGAGGTGGTGCCGGGTACGACGCCTATGTCGAAGGCCCCTTATCGGATGGCGCCTACGGAGTTGCGAGAGCTGAAGGCGCAGTTGCAAGAGTTACTGGCCAAGGGGTATGTTCGTCTAGTTATTCCCCGTGGGGTGCGCCGGTGTTGTTCGTAAAGAAGAAGGATGGTAGTTTGAGGCTGTGCATCGACTACCGTCAGTTGAACCAAGCGACTATTAAGAACAAGTATCTGTTGCCTCGGATTGATGACTTGTTCGACCAGCTTCAGTCGACTCGGGTGTTTTCGAGGATCGATTTGAGATCGTGCTATTACCAGCTACGGATTCGAGAGTCAGACGTGGAGAAGATGGCGTTTCGATCGAGGTATGGGCATTATGAGTTCTTGGTGATGCCGTTTGGGCTCACCAATGCCCCCGCAGCGTTCATGGATTTGATGCATAGGGTGTTTCGTCCTTACTTGGAGCCAGTTTGTGGTCGTGTTGTGGACGACATCCTTGTGTATTCGCGGTCTGCTGAGGAACTTGTGCCCATTTGGGTGTGGTGGGCTGCAGACTGTTTGTGGACGACATCCTTATGTATTCGCGGTCTGCTGAGGAACATGTGCACCATTTGGGTGTGGTGCTGCAGACGTTGCGCAATCACCAGTTGTATGCGAAGCTCAGTAAGTGTGAGTTCTGACTTCATGAGGTACACTTTTTGGGGCACGTGATTTCTGGTGATGGTGTTTCCGTGGACCCGGCTAAGGTCGAGGCTGTGGTACAGTGGTCGAGGCCGAGTTCTGTCACGGAGATTCGGAGTTTCTTGGGGCTCGCAGGCTATTATCGGCGGTTTATTCATGATTTTTCTCGTATTGCAGCCCCGATGACCAGGCTTACGCGGAAGGAGGTGCCGTTCGTCTGGATAGAGGAGTGTGAGCGGAGCTTCATGGAGCTGAAGAGGTTGCTTACCACTGCTCCGGTTTTGGTTTTGCCATCTGGCTCGGGTGGTTTCGTGGTGCGTGCGGATGCTTCCGGGGTAGGTCTCAGTGCTGTGTTGATGCAGCATGAGAGTGTTGTGGCGTATGCATCACGGCAGTTGAAGCCACATGAGGTGAACTACCCTACTCATGATCTTGAGTTGGCGGCAGTGATTTTCGCTCTGAAGATCTAGAGCCATTATTTGTATGGCGAGAGGTTTGAGCTTTTCACTGACCATCAGAGTTTGAGGTATGTGTTCACCCAAAGGGATCTTAATCTCAGGTAGAGGAGGTGGATGGAGTATATGAAGGATTATGATTTCACTCTATCTTATCAGCCTGGCAGAATGAACGTTGTGGCTGATGCTCTGAGTAGGAGAGTAATGGTCAGTCGGATGTTGTTGAGAAAGTGGAGGCTTCGGGAGCAGGTTCCAGCCATTACTTTTAGGCTCAAGGTCCCTCAGGACAAGGGTTCGGCTGTCCTTGCGAGTCTGACTGTCACGCCCGCGGTGCGTCGACAGGTGACTGAGGCTCAGCGAGCGGACCCCGAGCTACCTCGTATTCTGTTGATGGCCGAGGTTGAGTTCGGAGAGGATGGAGCCGTGAGGTTCAGAGGTAGGTTGTACGTGCCAGCCGAGGGGCAGGTGCAGTGTACGGTATTACGTGAGGCTCATGGGAGTCGGTATGACGTGCACCCCGAGTCGGCTAAGATATACCAGAACCTGAAGAGGTAGTTTTGGTGGCCTGGCATGAAGAGAGATGTAGCAGAATTTGTGGCCAGGTGTTTGACCTGTCAGCAAGTAAAGGCTGAGCACCAGTGACCAGGAGGCACACTTCAGCCCTTGGATGTTCCTGCGTGGAAGTGGGACCACGTGACCACTAATTTCATGGTTGGGTTACCGAGGACGTCCAGCGGGGAGGATAGTATCTGGTTGCTAGTGGATAGACTGACGAAGACGGCGCGATTGCTGCCGGTCAAGGTCAGTTGGAGCGTGCAACGCTTGGCTCGTTTGTATGTAGAACGGATCGTTCCGTTGCATGGAATCCCCATCTCCATTATGTCCGATCGTGATCCCCGCTTCACTTCTGGATTCTGGAGGAGCTTCCAGAAGGCTCTAGGAATCGAGTTGGCATTTAGCTCGGCCTATCATCCTCAGTCGGACGGTCAGTCTGAGCGGACCATCCAGACTTTGGAGGACATGTTGCAAGCGTGTTGCTTAGAATGGCAAGGGAGTTGGACCCACCACCTGCCATTGGTGGAGTTTGCCTATAACAACAGATAACATTCGAGCATTGGTATGGCTCCCTATGAGGCTTTGTATGGGCGAGCGTGCCCTGACCGGACCAGATTTGGTGCAGCAGTGTGTTGAGGTGGTGAATCTCGTTCGGCAGAAGATGTTGACGGCTCAGAGCCGACAGAAGAGTTATGCCGATCGGAGGAGGCGACCTCTCAGCTTTGCTGTGGGAGACAAAGTTTTCTTGAGAGTTTCTCCCATGAAGGGCGTGATGCGTTTCGGTTGGCGTGGGAAGCTGAGTCTCCGCTACATTGGTCCCTTTCCCATCGTTGAGCGTGTTGGGGAAGTTGCTTATCGGTTGCAGCTACCTCCGGTGCTTTCCACCGTGCATGATGTTTTCCACGTGTCGATGCTTCGGAAGTACATGCCTGATGATTCCAATGTTCTCGAGGATGCCGTTTGGCGTGAGGTGACCCCAGATCTGTCCCTTCCGGAGTTTCCTGTTCCCATTGAGGATCGGTGAGAGCAGCGCCTGCGGAGCAAGGTTATTCTTCTGGTCAAGGTGGTCTGGCAGCGTCATTCTGGCCGCGAGGCGTCTTGGGAGTGCGAGGATGAGATGCGGGAGCTGTATCCTTATTTGTTTGCGTGAGTCTTTCCCCCATTCTTGTGTTTGTTCTTGAATTTTGAGGATGAAATTCGCTTAAGGGGGGAGGGCTGTGATGTCCCGGACCCTTTCGGATCCTTCTTCGTGGGTCCCAGATCTGGTTTCTTGGAGTGTCTGACTCCGTTGTGTCTGAAATTTTGTTTCGGACACCTTTCGTGTTCGGATCCGCGCGATTCGGGTCAGTTCGGAGGCCCGGAACGTGTTCCGTGGCTTCTTCCGCGTGTTTTCCGATTCCCACGTGTGTGTCTCCGAAACACCTACGGAACCCTGTAGCAGGTGAACCGGGTCGTTCACCTACCCGCGAGTGGTACCGTTGCGATCAGCGTGTCGAGAGGATCGAGGAGGTGTATTTTTCTATTTTTCGAGATTTTTTTGATTTTTTGAATTTTCTATAAATACCATATCTTTTTCTTTTCCACCTTTTTCTTCTTCTTCTTCTTCCTCCTTTCCAACCGTTGGAGAGTGCCCTCTCCACCGCGCACCGTGCTTCTTCCTCGGGTGACCGAGACGCGACCTCCTTCACTCCGGCAACGGCGTGGCGGCGGCGAGGCGGTCCCGGTGGTGTTCTTTTAGCGGCGGGACGCGGGGCGTTCGTGGGTCTAAAAGCTTCATTCGTGGTTTCGGCGTCGATTCGGCGGAGCATTCGCTCCATTGAGGTAGGGGGATGAATCCTTATGCTCATCCCGTCGTTCCCCGCGATTAGTAGGCCGAATGTGAGCCGGGAGGGGCGTTTTTGAGCGGGTTAGGGCGAAACCATGCTTTGGGGAGAGCTCGCCCGATCTATGGATTTGAGCCGCGATTCGGCGTTTTGATGGCCTAGAATCATGCTAGGGGTCCCCTGGGGTCTTCCCCTTTGATTTCCCCCTCTCCTTTGGAGGCATGGGGTCGTGGTTTGAATTTTTGGTTGTTTCACGCCGTTCCACCGTCGGGTGTGTGTGACGGTCCTTCCAGAGACCGTCACACGGTGTAACGCACCCAGGTAGGTGCGTTACAGACCCGTTATAGCCGTTTGGGGTCTGTAGATGTGACGGCCCCACAATAGACCGCCAGGGCACTGTGACGGTCCAGGGTTAGGCTGTTAGAGCCTTCTGACCGTTGGCATTTAGACCGTTGATTCTTGACCGTTGGGGGGCTCAGGGCCTGTGACGCACCAGGCCTGGCGCATCACAACCCTGTAACGCCCCGGTGGGGGTGCGTCAGAGCGGCTGACCCAACCACCCTGACGCGCCCAGGTCGGGCCGTCAGGTGCAGTGACAGCCCGGGCGGTGCGCGTCAGGGTCTATTTTCACTGTTGCTCGTGACGGCCTAGGGCTGGACCGTCAGAGTCCTGTGACGGCCCAGTGTGGGTGCGTCATAGCCTGTGACGGCCCAGGAGGGGTGTGTCACAGTCTATTTTCCCTTCTGGCTCGTGACGCTCCAGGGCTGGACCGTCAGAGCCCTGTGACGCGCTAGTGTAGGCGTGTCACAGCCTGTGACGGCCCAGGGGTGGACCGTCAGGATCCTCGCTGCACCAAGTGTGTGCGGTTCCATTTCTTCATCGATGGGTTCTATGAGTCAGTCCTTACTTCCAGTGACCTGTCCACTAGTCGTAGCTTCCTGCGCACGCGAGTGCGGACCCACCTGGGAGTGGTGGAGAGCGAGACCCAGTGAGAGGCGGTTTTTAGGCTGGTTACCGTAGGGCCCCTTGCCTTTGCCACCAAAGTCCGGTGGGGGGGGGGGGGGAACTAGCTAGAGGACCCGACCTAGAGCAGATGGTCTGTGTGTGCACACGTAGTTGGGGGCTTAGGACACGCGCTGATGAGCGTGACCCCAGCTAGTCCTTGTTGTGGTACTTGTTGCGTGTCTGAGTCTCACGCCCGGGGTGTCGTAGCTAGACACTTGTGATGTGGTATAAGACGTCAAGGGACGCTTCCGGTTGTTCTTCCAGTGGGTAGTGCTCCTGTTCGCTGGCAGGTGTGGACTCGAGCTTTGTTGGACCGAGGTTCAGTAGTATGGTACTATTAGAGTAGATGACTTTTCCGTTTATTTACTTTAGCTTGTTGGTTCTACCGTACTCCTGTTAGGTAGGGTTGCCTTCTACTTTCTCATTTTCCGTGTGAGGTGGGGATTCGCAGGATCCCTACTGGGCCAATGAAATGAGGCTCACCCCTGCTTTTCAGGTGAGGCGGGGTCTTCAAGAGGTGCGGCCGAATTTCAGCGTGGTTCTTCTAGCCAGGGTTAGCCGCCAGTCTGCCAGAGCCAGGGGATGCCTCGTGTAGTTGTACGTCGGGGGATGCCCCGTGTTGTTGTACTTTTCTTTTTGTTGACTGTACTTTTATTTTGGACATGAGACTCTGTGGACCTTGTAGCAGTTTATTTATATTATTCTGTGCATTTTATTTTAGATTATTTTGTTATCTCTGCGGTTGTTTTAGCTTCTCTTGTACTCCCACACCATCCCTTTCTACCCTTCCGAGTCTTCGGGCTCGTGGGTTGGCGGACCGAGATTCGAGACGCACCGATTCCTTTCCGGTACTCGGATCCCAGGTCGTCACATGATGAAATATGGGTCATCATAAATTGATTGACCAAGTTAGCTCACTTATTGCCAATCATGAGCCGATGGTCAGTTGATGTTCTTGCTGCCTTATACATCAAAGAAGTGGTTAGACTACCTGGAGTTACCGTTTCGATCATGTCTGATCGAGACCTGCGCTTCACTTCTCACTTCTAGAAGGGTCTATAACATTCGTTGGGGACAAGACTCAACTTTAGTACAGCATTTCGTCCTCAAACGGATGGTCAGATTGAGAGAACGAATCAAGTGGTGGAAGACATGCTACGAGCGTGTATCATTGACTTTGGTGGAAGCTGGCATGATCACTTGCCCCTGGTTGAGTTTGCATATAACAACAGTTACCAGGCAAGTATTCAAATGGCACCTTTCAAAGCATTTTACGGAAGGAGTTGCCGATTACCCTTACGCTGGGACGAAGTTGGCGAAAAGTAACTACTAGGCCCGGAGATGGTAAGGGATATTGATGCGCTCGACACCCGTCGTTTAAAAATACCGTGCCACACAAATTTCAAAATTTATACAACCGCACTCACTCACTTAAATGATTTTGAAAATACGAGTAAAGTGGTAAATACGGGTCGATCCCAGGAGGAAGAAATAATCTTTAGAGATCAATGTTGGAAAATATCCTTATGTTTTGAAAATCAAATTTTATCTTTTGAGTGCGATTAATACTAAAGGAAATGAAATTGTAACTTTGAATAAGAAGAGAAAAGTGAAAGAAATTTAGCCAATTGATGAAGAACGCTGTCGTTTCCTCGCCGAGCCTTGGATGAAGATCGCTCCGCCTTGGAAGTCGACGCCGTGAGATGATCGGAAGATGACTACCGCTTTGGGTGTGAGTGAAGAACTTGTGAAGAGAGGGGTTGGATAGAACTAGGAACAAAGCAATGTTGAAAACATAAAAGAATTCTATTGAAAATAGAGGGTTGGAAGGAAAAGAATAACTTAAAATCTAGACGGAATTGGAAAAAGTGAAAGAAATGAAAGTTGTAGAGAATGAAAAGATGAAGAAGTTTGATGTAGAACACAGAAATAGAAAATGAGTGGAAGACAGTGAAAAATGTGAAAAACGTAAAAGCTATCAGTGCGGATGAACAGTAATATGGCAAAAATCAGAACATTGAAACATTAATTATAACTCTCACAATAAGAAGATTTAGAAGAAGTGGTGGAAGAAGAAAAGTTAGATATACCAGCGAAGAACAACTTTTATGAAGAACTCAGAGTAAAAAGAAGATTGGAAAGGCTTCAAAATAGAAGAATACTAGAAGGTATCACCTTGGATGAACAGTAATCATGTAGAACAGAATTTAGAAAGACGGAAAATAACTTTCAATCTAGAAGGAATTGAGGGAAATGCTAGAAAGAGAAGTTGAAGAACACTTACAGATGGACAACGTTATAGAAGATAATAAATTGAAATAAGGATCACACAAGCTTGTAAATTGACTATGAAGAGCCAAAAATGGCTAAGAGTACAATGAAAACATTCAATACAAACTAACAACAAACTCCAAAACTTAAACACAAAGCTCTCAAAATTTCTCCTCCATGACTCTCCTCAAGGCCAAAATTAACTACAAAATATCAAATGCTACTCTTGTAGCACCGCGTATAAAAAAATGATTAAAAAATTTTATTAATAATATTTCCCAAATAAGAAAAACAAAATATTAGATAAACTCTATAGGAAGCTTAAGTAAGAAGTTGGAACGCGGATTTGTCATATGTAAAGATTATTCACTTAACAAGGTGACTTTCTAGTGTAGTTGGTTAAGTAACTTGACTTTCAACCCAATGACTAGGGTTCAAATCCTAGCACCCACCATTTGCCCCTTTTGCCAAATAATTTACTATTTCTATTAATATGTTTCATTAGATATAAAAATTTCTAGATGAGATAAATAAGGTAACATTGTTAAAATTATCATCTCACGTCGCCATTATTATTCCCTAGACATGTCTTATCCCTAACAGCCTGTACATGCTGTCATCCCACTCAGATCGGATCTTGTCTCCCATCTTGTCGATCCTAATGTTATAAAATACTCCCTATACTGAGACTCCCTTCATTCTTCCGAAGACGTGAGATGCAGAGAAGGGGGAACCTCTAACGTTGCAGAAGAAAGCTGCCCTTTCTCTTCCATCTATACCTAGCTGTGGTCTCGTCTCAGAGAGGTAGGTTTTCTCAATTTTTGGCTAAACCCTAGTTAATCTAGGTAATGATATAGCATGCTTAGTAGGTGTTCTTAATTTTTAACTAAACTAGTAGCTAATCTATGATGATTAGTCTAGGCAGTTAGTCTTAGGCTCATCTCCATGCGATATTTCATGTTTATACATCATGTGTTAGCCTCATAGTTAGCATGTATTAGCTTTAATCTAAGAAAAGCCTCATAGTTAGCATGTATTAGAAAGGTAGTAAAATTAGTAAAGTATTAGTTTCATTAACTAATATATTAGCATACCTAATCTATTAGCACACCTAATTAACCTGTTAATCTACCAAATCTATACCCTCGTGTCTATATATATAGTTAAGTGTCTACAGAGGTGTCGACACTTCGTGTCTAACCTGTAACTACACTGTACAACAGAGACTAAAAAGGAACAGTAAATGTCGACATTTGGTGTCGACACATGCAGAAACAGGTTGAAAAACAATAGAAATAAAATGTGAACAAATTATACCTTATTTGTATAACACCTACATTTCCATACCTAAATATATAACAGCAATATATATAGATTTATAGTCAAATGTTCGACACCTGCACATGCAAGTGTCGACACCTGCATATGCAAGTGTCGACACCTTGCATGACACTTACATAGAAAGTGTCAACACCTCCTAATGGAAGTGTCGACACTTCCATATATATAAATATATAAATGTCTATATATGTATATAAATTCATATATATACTCCATTAATTGTATATACAAAACATATAGAAATTAGAATATAATATAAAATGGACTCCTTCATTCTTACATAGTATATAGTATATATATATATATATATATATATATATATATATATATATATTTGTAGAATGAAATTATTTTTTTTATGTAAAAATCTAATTTTCACCACATTAGTTTACACATACTAAAAATTATCTCCAATATGTTAAAACTATTTCCATCATGTTAAAGTGACTTCCAATATGATAGAATTATTTTATACATACTGAGATATAAAAATTATTTTCAGCATGTTAAAATCTATTTAAAGCTATTTTTGTGCATATAAAACTTACTTTCCTATTAAATAAATTAGTAAATTGATGCATGAAAATTACTTCCCGCATGATAATATTTCTTCTAGTATGGTAAAATTATTCCAGCATGTTATAATTATTTTTGGCATGTTATAATTATTTTCAGTGTATTAAAACTATTTTTCAGCATGATAATTCTATTTTCCTATCAAATAATTAGCAAATAAGTGTAGAAAAATAATTTTTAACATGATAACATTTCTTCCAGCATGATAAAATTATTCCAGCATGTTATAACTATTTTTAGCATGTTATAATTATTTTTAGTGTATTAAAACTATTTTTTCAGCATGATAATTCTATTTCCCTATCAAATAATTAGCAAATAAATGTAGAAAAATAATTTTTAGCATGATAAAAATTATGTTGTTATCAGAAAATTTCTGTAATCAGCATGGCAACCTTATCTTATCATCCTATCAGTAAGCTAATTATTTTAGCATGTTAAGCATTAATTTTAGCATGTTAATAATTAATTTTCAGCATGTAAAAATTAAATCCAGCATGAAAAATTTATTTTTATCATCTTACCAGTAAAGTAACATATGAAACTCATTCTCAGCATGTTAATATTATTTTTAGAAAATTAGAAATATTTTCAACATAAAAACTTATTTTCATAATCAAATTCTGATTATGATAATAAATTACCTTTTTGGCTAACTCATATATATATATATATATATATATATATATATAACTAATATCGACATTTGTGTCAACACCAGCAAGTTTAGTCTCATACCCCGTAATAACCAGCATGTATTAACTTCAATCCAGGGTAATACTTAACCTGTTAGTTGATATACTCATCAATTAGCATACCTAATTAACTTGTTAGTCTACATAATATATACACCAGATTTGGTATAGATAGAGTTATGTCTATCTAGAAACTATGTCTCCATTAAGTCTCCTGTAAAATGTAAACTAGTATGATACGAAATGTTACAAATTTGACATGTAAAGCATGAAACGAATGCATGTAAACCGCACAAATTTTCTTATCTGTCCATGTCCTCAATTTTACATAAATCAGCTTTAATTGAAGTGTGCCCATGACCCGGACACTATAACAATGACTATACAACAGACACTTGTTCTAAACATAAAATGGGCAAAAACTGTCACCCGTAAACCCTGATTATAATCATGGGTTTTTCACAAATTCTTGAATTCTATTCCCTACATGGTCAAACATTGAAACTCTTAAACTACCATTTGGGAGTGTAGGAACTAAGTGCCATGCAGGGCAAAGTGCTATGTTGTGGGAGCCACCTCTTGAGGCCGTACGGCGTAAAGTGCTACACGACGGGAGCCACCTCTTGAGCCTGTAGGGGCCACCTCTAGAATCCTCCATAACCAAGTGACTAGTTAATCTATTCTGTAATACTACGTTTCTAGATTATTGAAATTCTATATTGGCTATAAATGAAAGTGGATGTCAAAGGTATTACATGAAATGCTGTGCATATAGGGCCCGATCTGGTCCTGGGGGGAGCACCCGAAGGTACTTGTGCCCATGGGAGTTTATTGACCACGGTGTTTGGCATTGCACCGGAGTATTTGCTTGCTAGACTTTAGGCATTCCACTCATTCTCGTGATATTACTTGATTGATTTGACTTGAGACCCGCAGTAGGGTAAAAGTCTTTGCTTGAATGAAATTGATAAATAGCCAATTCCAGTTTTACATGCTTGAATTTATATTACTTTCTATTACTTGCTTGACATGAGTTCTTACTCTCTTGGAAAGATTTTGTTAATCCCAGTCATTACTTGCTTGAATCGCCTACTATTGTTGTATTGAAGTTGAAATCCTTATACTCTCACTCGTTATTCCTTCACTACTCTTGTCAATTTTTTACAATCCTTGATATCTACTCATCTACATGCATAGCTTTAATGACATTAATAGAACTTGTAAACCACTTAAAACATGTTAAATCTTGAGATGTAATTCCTACTGAGCTTTATGCTCATTCAGTGTCATTAATATTTTTCAGGTTGTCTCGAGGATTGCTAGCAATCATGGGCAAGAGTGTTGGAGTGTACCAAGATGTCATAGTAGACCCTATTTCTCAGTATAGAATTGAGAGTTATTTTATTATAAGAGTATTCTTGTAATTTGCTTGGGAGTTAGTGTTGTCCTTGAAATTTTGGAAGAATTGTAAAAATTGAAAGTTTATAGTGGAGATTTTTATATCAAGTGATGTAATTAGAATTTCTAGTCTTGATTGAGTGAGGGGTTTTCTCCCCTATCGTGCCTCGATATTCCGCGTCGGGGCGTGACAGTTGTGGTATCAGAGCCTAGGTTAATTAGACCCTAGGTTTCTAAGTTTCCTTGTTATTAAAAACTCATTTAGGTGTCTTAGGTTGGAGTTCTAGATCTAACATCTTGTAGTTGCCCGGTGAGATTGGGTAGAGCATTGGGTTATGTGCTAGAATAGCCATAGTCCTAGTAAATAAGATAAGTATTTATTATAATTTATTTTGAATTATGTTATAATTTTTATATTGTTATTGTAATAAAAGGAAGCTACTTGAAGATTGAAAAAGTACTTAAGAAGTATAATTGGAACTTATTCGTAGGTTAGTATTTTTAATAATCTTCTTTAATTTAATTATTTAAATATCATGTGAATTTGGGGATTAAATTCTTTTCATGTGGGGGAGGGTGTAGCACCCCGTATAAAAAAATGATTAAAAAAATTTATTAATAATATTTCCCAAATAAGAAAAAAAAATATTAGATAAACTCTATAGGAAGCTTAAGTAAGAAGTTGAAACGCGGATCTATCATATGTAAAGATTATTCACTTAACAAGGTGACTTTTTAGTGTACTTGGTTAAGTAACTTGCTTTTCAACCCAATGATCAGGGTTCAAATCCTAGCACCCACCGTTTGCCCCTTTTGCCAAATAATTTACTATTTCTATTAATATGTTTCATTAGATATAAAAATTTCTAGATGAGATAAATAAGGTAACATTGTTAAAATTATCATCTCACGTCGCCATTATTATTCCCTAGACATGTCTTATCCCTAACAGCCTGTACATGCTGTCATCCCACTCAGATCGGATCTTGTCTCCCATCTTATCGATCCTAATGTTATAAAATACTCCCTATACTGAGACTCCCTTCATTCTTCCGAAGACGTGAGATGCAGAGAAGGGGGAACCTCTAACGTTGCACAAGAAAGCTGCCCTTTCTCTTCCATCTATACCTAGCTGTGGTCTCGTCTCAGAGAGGTAGGTTTTCTCAATTTTTGGCTAAACCCTAGTTAATCTAGGTAATGATATAGCATGCTTAGTAGGTGTTCTCAATTTTTAACTAAACTAGTAGCTAATCTAGGATGATTAGTCTAGGCAGTTAGTCTTAGGCTCATCTCCATGCGATATTTCATGTTTATACATCATGTGTTAGCCTCATAGTTAGCATGTATTAGCTTTAATCTAAGAAAAGCCTCATAGTTAGTATGTATTAGAAAGGTAGTAAAATTAGTAAAGTATTAGTTTCATTAACTAATCTATTAGCATACCTAATCTATTAGCACACCTAATTAACCTGTTAATCTACCAAATCTATATCATCGTGTCTATATATATAGTTAAGTGTCTACAGAGGTGTCGACACTTCGTGTCTAACCTGTAACTACACTGTACAACAGAGACTAAAAATGAACAGTAAATGTCGACATTTGGTGTCGACACATGCAGAAACAGGTTGAAAAATAACAGAAATAAAATGTGAACAATTTATACCTTATTTATATAACACCTACATTTCCATACCTAAATATATAACAGCAATATATATAGATTTATAGTCAAATGTTCGACACCTGCACATGCAAGTGTCGACACCTGCATATGCAAGTGTCGACACCTTGCATGACACTTACATAGAAAGTGTCAACACCTCCTAATGGAAGTGCCGACACTTCCATATATGTAAATATATAAATGTCTATATATGTATATAAATTCATATATATACTCCATTAATTGTATATACAAAACATTTAGAAATTAGAATATAATATAAAATGGACTCCTTCATTCTTACATAGAATAAAATTATTTTTTTATGTAAAAATCTAATTTTCACCACATTAGTTTATACATACTAAAAATTATCTCCAACATGTTAAAACTATTTCCATCATGTTAAAGTGACTTCCAATATGATAGAATTATTTTATACATACTGAGATATAAAAATTATTTTCAGCATGTTAAAATCTATTTAAAGCTATTTTTGTGCATATAAAACTTACTTTCCTATTAAATAAATTAGTAAATTGATGCATGAAAATTACTTCCAGCATGATAATATTTCTTCCAGTATGGTAAAATTATTCCAACATGTTATAATTATTTGTGGCATGTTATAATTATTTTCAGTGTAATAAAACTATTTTTCAGCATGATAATTCTATTTTCCTATCAAATAATTAGCAAATAAGTGTAGAAAAATAATTTTTAGCATGATAACATTTCTTCCAGCATGGTAAAATTATTCCAGCATGTTATAACTATTTTTGGCATGTTATAATTATTTTCAATGTATTAAAATTATTTTTTCAGCATGATAATTCTATTTCCCTATCAAATAATTAGCAAATAAATGTAGAAAAATAATTTTTAGCATGATAAAAATTATGTTGTTATCAGAAAATTTCTGTAATCAGAATGGCAACCTTATCTTATCATCCTATCAGTAAGCTAATTATTTTAGCATGTTAAGCATTAATTTTAGCATGTTAATAATTAATTTTCAGCATGTAAAAATTAAATCCAGCATGAAAAATTTATTTTTATCATCTTACCAGTAAAGTAACATATGAAACTCATTCTCAGCATGTTAATATTATTTTTAGCAAATTAGAACTATTTTCAACATAAAAATTTATTTTCATAATCAAATTCTGATTATGATAATAAATTACCATTTTGGCTAACTCATATAAATATATATATTGGACAGAAGTTTATAATCGGATATATATATATATATACATATTGGATAAATAAATAAATAAATATATATATATATATATATATATAAAACTAATATCGACATTTGTGTCAACACCAGATTTGGTATAGATAGAGTTATGCCTATCTAGAAACTATGTCTCCATTAAGTTCCCTGTAAAATGTAAACTAGAATGATACGAAATGTTAAAATTTGATATGTAAAGCATGAAACGAATGTATGTAAACCGCACAAATTTCCTTATCTGTCCATGTCATCAATTTTACATAAATCAACTTAAATTGAAGTGTGCCCGTGACCCGGACACTATAACTATACAACATATACTTGTTCTAAACATAAAATGGGCAAAAACTGCCACCCGTAAACCCTGATTATAATCATGAGTTTTTCACAAATTCTTGAATTCTATTCCCTACATGGTCAAACCTTGAAACTCTTAAACTACCATTTGGGAGTGTAGGAACTAAGTGCCATGCAGGGCAAAGTGCTACGTTGTGGGAGCCACCTCTTGAGGCCGTACGACACAAAGTGCTACACGACGGGAGCCACCTCTTGAGCCTATAGGGGCCACCTCTAGAATCCTCCATAACCAAGTGACTAGTTAATCTCGTCTGTAATACTACGTTTCTAGATTCTTGAAATTCTATATTGGCTATAAATGAAAGTGGATGTCAAAGGTATTACATGAAATGCTGTGCATATAGGGCCCGGTCTGGTCCTGGGGGGAGCACCCGAAGGTACTTGTTCCCATGGGAGTTTATTGACCACGGTGTTTGACATTGCACCGGAGTACTTGCTTGCTAGACTTTAGGCATTCCACTCATTCTCGTGATATTACTTGATTGATTTGACTTGAGACCCGCAGTAGGGTAAAAGTCTTTGCTTGAATGAAATTGATAAATAGCCAATTCTAATTTTACATGCTTGAGTTTATATTACTTTCTATTACTTGCTTGACATGAGTTCTTACTCTCTTGAAAGATTTTGTTAATTCCAGTCATTACTTGCTTGAATCTCCTGCTATTGCTGTATTGAAGTTGAAATCCTTATACTCTCACTCGTTATTCCTTCACTACTCTTGTCAATTTTTTACAATCCTTGATATCTACTCATCTACATGCATAGCTTTAATGACATTAATAGAACTTGTAAACCACTTAAAGCATGTTAAATCTTGAGATGTAATTCCTACTGAGCTTTATGCTCATTCAATGTCATTAATATTTTTCAGGTTGTCTCGAGATAGCTAGCAAGCATGGGCAAGAGTGTTGGAGTGTACCAAGATGTCATAGTAGACCCTGTTTGTAAGGCCCGTGCCTTAATGGATCCTTAACGGATTTGTTCTTGTATTTGTTCTGGAATTTTTAGCTATTTTTCTAGATTTTTAGGAATTTATCTGGTATTTTTTTGGATTTATTTGGAGCTTTGAGGGTTATTAGAAATTAATAAGATTTTAATATATATAGTAATTATATTATATATATTTTAATTTTAATTTTATTTCTTTTAATCCCTCACCCCCCTCTCTCTCCCTCGTCGATCTCACTCTCCCTCACGCTCTCTCTCTCTAGCCGATCGCCTCTCCCCCTTTCTCTTGGGATTCAGGCGAGTCGATGTCGGTTTGAGGCGTGGTTGGCGCCGTTGGATTCCTCGTGTCGAGAGGAACGCGTGGGTACCCATTTCGGCATGATTCGGTGATCGTGGGAGTGAGGTGGAGCGTGAAGGCCTCGTGGCTCTTCCTCCTTGCATGCGACCATTTCGTCGGTTTCGGCTCGCAAAAGGTAGGGGGATGGAATCCTGATCTTGCTAGGATCATTTCCTATAGCTCGTTCTTTCGATTAGAGCCCCGTAGCACGCATAATGTCCATTTTTTCTATTTGTGGGGTTTTAGCTAAATTCTTGAGTTTAATGCTTTTGAGGCATTGCATGTGATGTTTTTAGGTGTTAAATTGTTGTATACGATGTATGGTTTGAGATGTTACAGGTTTCTACGTCGATACCCAACGATTTTTATCGTCCGGGAGGGCTTCGATTTTCAAACCGAACCCGCCCGTGTCCCAGGTGGTGTGATGGTCCTGCCAGGAACCGTCACACGCCTGACGGTCCTTAGAGGACGCGTTGTTTCCAAACAACGGCCCGATGAGGGTGCGTTATTTGGAGAGTAACAGTGGGATCCCCATCCGTTACTCGTCTTGCATTTTGCGTTGACAGGTCAGGCGGTTAGCCCTACGGCCAGTCGGCCGGCCGTCGCTTCCATCCGACGCGCCTGAGCGAGCGCGTCGCTTCGCCTGCGATTGATTTCGAACGCTGTATGTTGGGTTTTGGCCTCGGGTGGATGTAACGACGGTGACCCAACGCGTTGCATTGATGTAACGCACAGGGCCCCTACCGTCACATTCCCTTTTGGGTTTTTTGAGCTGGAATTCAGGCGGAAGTAACGGATGGAGACAGACGCGTCGTTCTTGGTGTAACGCGCCAGTCCCCGACCGTCGCTTTCATGTAGCGCGTGGGCACCCGACCGCCGCTTGCCTGTTGGTTTGAAATAGTTGCCAACCTTCTCGTTATGCGTTCCATTCTATATATATGCCATGTTTACGTTACTGTAGTATTTGATGGCGTGTTTCTATATCCCAATAGAATAGCTTTTCTTTCTATGCAATGGAACCACTGTTGTTGCCCTAAGGTCTGTTGAGTGCCGACCCGCTTGAGGATAGCAGAGGGGTGTTTCCCATACACGGTTTGTAAGTTAGTTCCGTGGGCTCCCAGCCCATGGTAGCGTCCTATCAAGGGAGAAAACTAGCTAGAGGGCCTGGCTCAGGCTAGAGTCAGTGTGTGCACACATGGTTGGAGACTGTGGACTGACACCGACGGGTGCCACTCTGACTGGTCACTTGGTTTGGTACTGTTTACGCGCTCAGCTTGTCGTTTACCGACTACGAGTGCTTGAGACGCAGTGTAAGTCGTCAGTGGACTCTTCTGGTTTCTACTCCAGTGGTTGTCCTTCCTTATTGTTTGGATTAGTTAAGGCTTATTCTATTTGGGTAGATTTAGTTTTAGTCGCTTGCATTTATTTAGCTTTGGCATGTGTTAGCTGTTCTACCTGCGTAGTCAGAGTTCACAGCTGTGCTTGAGTAGTTTATTCATGCCATTGCCTGTCATTTTAATTAAATGCATGCTCTAATTGCCTTTATTTATGCATGAATGCTTGTTTAGTGCGAGGTAGGGATCCGCGTGACCCCTACTGAGTCTGGCTGTTACTCACCCTTTTCCTTTCAGGTGAGCCGCGTCCGTCGTCTCCCGGTGCTTCGTGAGCTGTTTCAGAGACCGCGTCTAGCTGCCAGCTTTAGTCGAGCCGCCTTTTGAGGCTTTTGTTGTACTTTTGCCGGGGTATGCCCCGTGTAGTTGTACCCTTGTGGACTAGTACTCTTGTTTATCTAGACTAGTATATATATTTATCACTCTGGTTATTTTGAATTGCTTCCGCACTTGTGTTAATTTTATTACGTAATTGTAATCTACACGTTCCAAATTCCAGTTCGTTATACATTCCCCTGACAAAACCCTACTAACCCTTCAGGGGCCTCATCAGCCTCTTGGGTGGCTTCCCCAATTCTTGGTATCGGTGTATCGATGTTATCGGTATATCGGTATCCTGAACTCTGGGTCGTTACAGTTGGTATCAGAGCGGATGTTTGAGGAATTGTATAAGGAATTGAAATTTGTGTTTGTCCAGAGCTAGTCCTGTGTCGTCTATTGCTGGCTTAGGGTGTTTTTTGTATGATTGATGGATTTTGTTGTTGTTTTATGATCTCGACAGAGTAATTATGCCGCCTCGTCGAGGAAGACCTCCTCGAGTTCCTCGTGCTCCTCGAGATGCGGCCTGGGAAGATAGCGGTTCTGCACCTCCTCCTGCAGTTCCTGCTGTCCCAGTTGTTCCTCCTCTAGCGCCGATTGTTGCTCCTCAGGTTGAAGTGCCTGGCAGTCGAGGCAAGGCTTTGGAGGAATTCCTGATGTTCAATCCGCCTCCTTTCGATGGTCAAGCTGATCCAGAGGTTGCGAGGCAATGGCTGGATGCGATCGAGCGTGTATTTGTTTCGATGGAATGTGCTGAAGATGAGAAGGTTATGCTTGCCGCCTTTCAACTCCAGGGTACGGCCATTACGTGGTGGAAAGCCGAGTGGCAGATCACTTTTCATTCGGCAGATCACATGGGCAGAGTTCGCAGCTGCTTTCGAGCATGCCTACACTCCTGCCTGTTTACAAATGGCAAAGATGTATCAATTCATGGAGCTGACTCAAGGTAGTATGACGGTGCTTCAGTATCGGAATAAGTTTATGGAATTGGGTCAGTATGTGCCCCATGTGCTGGCTAGTGAAGCTTTAAAGACACAGCAATTCTTGCGAGGTTTGAGGCTAGAGTTAAAGATGCCCCTGATTGCAAGTCGTATTGCAGACCTTGATAGTGCGTGCCAGACAGCTGTGGCACTTGAGCTGGAAATGACGAGACCGGGTGGATATCCTCAGGCAGGGTCAGTTCTGCCCGCAGTATAGTCTCAACAGGCGTACCGACCACCAGTGCCAAGTGTTCCCTCAGTCCAGTCAGAGGTTAGCAGTGCTTCCTCTCCTTCCAAGACCAAGTTTAAGAGGTTCAAGAAGAAGAAGAAGTTTTTCCAGCAGCCGTCCGGTACAGATGTAGTTCAGCAGCCGACAGCACCTTCTACTCAGACCCGTCAGAGTTCAGCTTTCAGTTAGCCATGGACATGTCGGAGATGCGGTGGTCATCACAAGGGCCAGCCGTGTTCTCTTCCCGTTGTTTGCTTTCGATGTGACCAGCCGGGTCATGTGGTTTGGGAATGCCCGCTGAGGCTGAAACAATTGCAAGCTCCTCAGTTTTCTCAACCTCAGCAGTCGCAATTCAGACCTCCTCCTGCACCGCAAGCTCAACAACAGTTCTTTTCTCAAGCGTCGGCATCTTCTCAGCAATCCTCAGCTGGATCTAAGAAGCAGAAAGGCAAGGTTTCTCATGTGACTAGAGCTGATGTTGTTGCAGCCCATCTTGTGGAAGGTATGATTATGCTTTATGGTCTTTCAGCTCGTGTCTTATTTGATTTTGGTGCTTCTCACTCTTTTATTTCTGAGGATTTCATGGCATGTATTGAGGAACCGACTTCAGAGATAACTTGTGAGATGTATGTTGAGATGCCTTCGGGAGATTTCATGATTACACCTCTGTGTTTGGAAGAGTCTCCTATTATGATCGATAATCACTAGTTGTCGGCGAGATTATATGCATTGCAGCTGGTAGATTATGATGTTATTCTGGGAATGGATTGGTTGGAGCATTATGGAGCTGTGGTTGACTGCAGATCGAAGAAAGTCTATTTTCAGCCACAGGGGAAATCAGCTTTTTATTTCCAAGGTATTCGATCCCGATCTTCTCGTATGATTATTTCTGCTATTCGAGCCTATAGGTTGCTTAGTGTAGGTTTCTAGGGGTTTCTTGCTTCTGTGGTTGCTGTTGAAAAACCACAGCGGGATGTCTGTGATGTTCCTGTTGTTTGTGAGTTCCCTGATGTGTTTCCTGACGAGTTGCCAGGCTTGCCTCCAGAGCGAGAGATAGAGATGGTGATTGAACTGATTCCAGGTACATGCCCGTTAGCAAAGGCACCGTACCGAATGGCTCCAGCTGAATTGAAAGTACTACGAGCACAGCTACTTGAATTACTGGAAAAAGGTTATATTCACCCCAGTTTTTCTCCGTGGAGTGCCCCGGTGCTATTTGTGAAAAAGAAAGATGGAAGCCTGAGGCTTTGTATTGATTACAGGCAATTGAATCAGGTGACTATCAAGAATAAGTATCCGCTTCCCAGGATTGATGATTTGTTTGACCAGTTATAATCTGCTACTATCTTTTCACGGATTGATCTCTGGTCTGGCTACTTCCAGTTGCGAATCCGGGAATCTGATGTGGAGAAGACAACTTTCAGCACTCGATATGGTCACTTTGAATTTCTGGTGATGCCGTTTGGTTTGTCTAATGCCCCAGCAGCTTTTATGGACCTAATGCAGGGTATCTTTCATCCATTTCTTGATCAGTTTGTGGTGATCTTTATTGATGATATTTTGATCTATTCTGCCTCTGATGAAGATCATGTGCAGCATTTGAGGATCGTTCTGCAGACTCTAAGAGATCATGAGCTTTATGCGAAGTTCAGTAAATGTGAATTCTGGCTCCGGGAAATTCATTTTCTTGGTCACGTGATTTCTGGTGACGGAGTGGCAGTGGACCCTGCAAAGATTGATGCTGTTTTGAGTTGGTAGAGGCCTAGAACTGTGACAGAAATACTGAGCTTTTTAGGTTTGGCTGGGTACTACCGTAGATTCATCCAAGATTTTGCGAAGATTGCAGCCCCGATGACTAGACTGACTCGTAAAGATGTACCTTTTGTCTGGTCGGATCAGTGTGAGGCTAGCTTTGTTGAATTGAAAAGGCTATTGACTTCTTCTCCTGTGTTGACTTTGCCTTCGACTCGGGTGGTTTTCTGGTTTGTACTGATGCTTCTCGAGTAGGTCTGGGTGCAGTGCTGATGCAACATGATAAAGTTATCGCATATGCATCTCGGCAATTGAAACGACATGAAGAAAATTATCCCACGCATGATCTGGAGCTAGCTGCAGTTATTTTTGCCTTAAAGATCTGGAGACATTATCTGTATGGCGAGAAATTTCAGATTCTTACTGATCATCAGAGTTTACAGTATATATTCTCCCAGAAAGATCTGAATCTCAGGCAGAGGCGATAGATGGAATTCATGAAAGATTTTGACTTTACACTCTCCTATCAGCCGGGCAAAATAAATGTTGTGGCTGATGCTCTGAGCAGGAAAGTGCAGGTCAGTCATTTGTTGCTTCATGAATGGAAATTGTGGAAATGGCTTCCGAGCGAGGCATTCAGTGCAGAGTTTCCTACTGATCCGAAGATGGCAGTTTGTGCTAGTTTGATTTTGGGTTCAGCTTTATATCAGCAGATTCAAGAGGCCCAGCAAGCTGATTCTGATTTGGCCCGTGTTATATCAAGAAATGATGTGGAATTTGATGCTGAGCTAGTTGTTAGTTTCCAGGGCAGATGTTCCTCCTGATGATGATTTGAGGCATGAGATTCTGAATGAAGCCCATGGTTCCCGTTTTGCTATTCATCCAGGTGTCACCAAGATGTATCAGAATTTGAAGAAGCAGTTCTGGTGGCCAGGTATGAAGAAAGACGTGGCTATATTTGTTTCTAAGTGCTTGACTTGTCAGCAGGTTATAGCCGAACATCAAAAGCCAGGTGGGTTGCTTCAGCCATTAGAGATTCCGATGTGGAAATGGGACCATGTTACTACAGATTTTGTGGTGGATTTGCCTCGAACTTCTCAAGGTTTTGATGGTATCTGGTTGCTTGTCGACAGATTGACTAAAACTGCCAGATTATTGTCAATTAAGGTTGCCTGGAATGTAGATCGTGCCACTGCATGGAGTTCCTGTTTCACTTGTGTCAGATCGTGACCCACGTTTTACCTCCGGCTTCTGGCGCAGTTTCCAGAAGGCTTTGGGCACTGAGTTAGCTTTCAGTTCAGCGTATCACCCACAGTCAGATGGAAAGTCAGAGAGGACTATTCAGACTCTAGAAGACATGCTGAGATTGTGTTGCCTTGAATGGCAAGGTTCGTGGAGTCAGCATTTGCCACTTGTTGAATTTGCTTATAATAACAGTTTTCACTCCAGTATTGGAATGGCTCCTTATGAAGCACTATATGGTTGTCCATGTCGTACTCCCTTGAACTGGTTTGATGTTGGGGACAGATTGTTGACAGGACCTGAAATGGTGCAGCAGTGTTCTGATGTGGTTCGTCTGATCAGGCAGAGATTGTTGACAGCCCAGAGTCGACAGAAAAGTTATGCAGATCAGCGCAGACGTCCACTACAATTTGAGCTAGGAGATATGGTGTTTGTTAAAATATCTCCGATGAAGGGTGTTTCCAGGTTTGGGAAGCGTGGAAAGCTTAGTCCGCGGTATGTTGGCCCTTTTCCGATCGTTGAGGCTATTGGTCAAGTAGCTTATCGTCTGCAACTACCCGCGGCCATGCAAGCTATTCATGATGTGTTCCACGTATCTCAGTTGAGGAAATATGTGCCGGATGCTTCTCATGTTCTCGATGATTCAGTTTGGCCTGAAGTGACCGCTGATTTGTCTGCGCCAGAGTTTCCTCTCAGAATTGAAGACCGTCGTGAGCAGCGGTTGAGAAATAAAGTTATTCCTCTGGTAAGAGTTGCTTGGCAGCGTCACTCTAGTAATGAGTCCACTTGGGAACGCGAAGATGAGATGCGTCAGCTTTTTCCTTTCTTATTCCAGTAAGGTATATGTCGTTTCTCAGTTTCCTCCTTTTTCCGTTGTAAATTTCGAGGGCGAATTTTTATTAGGAGGGAGGGACTGTAAGGCCCGTGCCTTAATGGATCCTTAACGGATTTTGTTCTTGCATTTGTTCTGGAATTTCTGGCTATTTTTCTGGATTTTTAGGAATTTATCTGGTATTTTTCTGGATTTATTTGGAGCTTTGAGGGTTATTAGAAATTAATAAGATTTTAATATATACAATAATTATATTATATATATTAATTTTATTTTTATTTCTTTTAATCCCTCACCCCCCTCTCTCTCCCTCGTCGATCTCACTCTCCCTCACGCTCTCTCTCTCTAGCCGATCGCCTCTCCCCCTTTCTCTTGGGATTCGGGCGAGTCGACGTCGGTTTGAGGCGTGGTTGGCGCCGTTGGATTCCTCGCGTCGAGAGGAACGCGTGGGTACCCATTTCGGCATGATTCGGTGATCGTGGGAGCGAGGTGGAGCGTGAAGGCCTCGTGGCTCTTCCTCCTTGCATGCGACCATTTCGTCAGTTTCGGCTCGCAAAAGGTAGGGGGATGGAATCCTGATCTTGCTAGGATCATTTCCTATAGCTCGTTCTTTCGATTAGAGCCCCGTAGCACGCATAATGTCCATTTTTCCTATTTGTGGGGTTTTAGCTAAATTCTTGAGTTTAATGCTTTTGAGGCATTGCATGTGATGTTTTTAGGTGTTAAATTGTTGTATACGATGTATGGTTTGAGAGGTTACAGGTTTCTACGTCGATACCCGATGATTTTTATCAGTCGGGAGGGCTCCGGTTTTCAAACCGAACCCGCCCGTGTCCCAGGTGGTGTGACGGTCCTGCCAGGAACCGTCACACGCCTAACGGTCCTTAGAGGACGCGTCGTTTCCAAACAACGGCCCGATGAGGGTGCGTTATTTGGAGAGTAACGGTGGGATCCCCATCTGTTACTCCTCTTGCATTTTGCGTTGACCAGGTCAGGCGGTTAGCCCGACGGCCAGTCGGCCGGCCATCGCTTTCGTCTGACGCGCCTGAGCGAGCGCGTCGCTTCGCCTGCGACTGATTTCGAACGCTGTATGTTGGGTTTTGGCCTCGGGTGGATGTAACGGCGGTGACCCAACGCGTTGCATTGATGTAATGCACAGGGCCCCTACCGTCACATTCCCTTTTGGGTTTTTTGAGCTGGAATTCAGGCGGAAGTAACGGATGGAGACAGACGCGTCATTCTTGGTGTAACGCGCCAGTCCCCGATCGTCGCTTTCATGTAGCGCGTGGGCACCCGACCGCCGCTTGCCTATTGGTTTGAAATAGTTGCCAGCCTTCTCGTTATGCATTCGATTCTATATATATGCCATGTTTACGTTACTGTAGTATTTGATGGCGTGTTTCTATATCCCAATAGAATAGCTTTTCTTTCTATGCAATGGAACCACTGTTGTTGCCCTAAGGTCTGTTGAGTGCCGACCCGCTTGAGGATAGAGGAGGGGTGTTTCCCATACACGGTTTGTAAGCTAGTTCCGTGGGCTCCCAGCCAATGGTAGCGTCCTATCAAGGGAGAAAACTAGCTAGAGGGCCTGGCTCAGGCTAGAGTCAGTGTGTGCACACATGGTCGGAGACTGTGGACTGACACCGACGGGTGCCACTCCGACTGGTCACTTGGTTTGGTACTGTTTACGTGCTCAGCTTGTCATTTACCGACTGCGAGTGCTTGAGACGCAGTGTAAGTCGTCAGTGGACGCTTCTGGTTTCTGCTCCAGTGGTTGTCTTTCCTTATTGTTTGGATTAGTTAAGCTTATTCTATTTTGGTAGATTTAGTTTTAGTCGCTTGCATTTATTTAGATTTGGCATGTGTTAGCTATTTTACCTGCGTAGTTAGAGTTCACAGCTGTGCTTGAGTAGTTTATTCATGCCATTGCCTGTCATTTTAATTAAATGCATGCTCTAATTGCCTTTATTTATGCATGAATGCTTGTTTAGTGCGAGGTAGGGATCCGCGTGACCCCTACTGAGTCTGGCTGTGACTCACCCTTTTCCTTTCAGGTGAGCCGCGCCCGTCGTCTGCCGGTGCTTCGTGAGCTGTTTCGGAGACTGCGTCTAGCTGCCAGCTTTAGTCGAGCCGCCTTTTGAGGCTTTTGTTGTACTTTTGCCGGGGTATGCCCCGTGTAGTTGTACCCTTGTGGACTAGTACTCTTGTTTATCTGGACTAGTATATATATATATCACTCTGGTTATTTTGAATTGCTTCTGCACTTGTGTTAATTTTATTACGTAATTGTAATCTACACGTTCCAAATTCTAGTTCGTTATACATTCCCCCGACAAAACCCTACTAACCCTTCAGGGGCCTCATCAGCCTCTTGGGTGGCTTCCCCAGTTCTTGGTATCAGTGTATCGATGTTATCGGTATATCGGTATCCTGAACTCTGGGTCGTTACACTGTTTCTCAGTATAGAATTGAGAGTTATTTTATTATAAGAGTATTCTTGTAATTTGCTTGAGAGTTAGTGTTGTCCTTGAAATTTTGGAAGAATTGTAAAAATTAAAATTTTATAGTGGAGATTTTTATATCAAGTGATGTAATTAGAATTTCTAGTCTTGATTGAGTGAGGGGTTTTCTCCCCTGTCGTGCCTCGATATTCCGCGTCGGGGCGTGACAACTCTACTCTACTCTCCATCCTCTCCATCCTTTTTTATTATAATGGAAGCTCCTTCCCCTTTTATAGAGTTCACATAACTCATTCTAATATGAACACTTCTTGCCAATGTGAACAACTCATTACTGCTATTTTTGACTTTGAATGGTGTGCCAACATGTGTTGCACACTTTTCCAATTGTTTCTGATTTTTTCCAGTTTTTTCTAGCCTTTTCTCCTTCTTTTTCTCTTCTTTCTCTCTCTTTCTCTCTCTTTTCTCTCTCCTGGACGACCGCATGCGTCGCGTGCGCCGGCCCTCTCTCTCCTCCGCGCTCTTCCACCGCGTGCACCACCCGCCTCTGGCGCGTGCGCCGCCCGCCGCTGCCGATGCGGTGTGCTCGCGTTGCGCCCGCCTCCAGCTGCCACCCGCGGGGTGTTGACCGCGAGGAACCCGCGTTGACGCGCATCCCCCCCCTCCCCTCATCGCCCGTGCCCGCCTGCGAAGGCGGGGCGAAGGGGGGGGGGGTGCCTGTCTTCAACCTGCACACACACACAAATTATCTATATATATATATATTATATATATATAGTATATATATAATATATATATATATATTCTGTATATATAGCTTAAAAATCCATAAAAATATCAAATAAATTCCCTTTTTTTATATTTTTTTTTCTTTTCTTTTTGAACAAGTCCCGGGCTTTTGGCCTTTATTATTTTTTTATTAATTTCTCTTATTATTTTTTTTATTTTTGTTTCTTGTCGCTTCCCACGTATTGAGTGCCTGCATAAATAAGTAAAAATCGTTATTAAAATTATTTATTTTTAGAAAATTAATTATTTGACTCTAAATTAACAGTAAGTGTGATACGTGCATATTTATTATTATTTACGCTCATAAAAATGTGTATAATCATGAATTAATATGTAAAAAAACACACTTATCACACCCCCCAACTTACTCATTGCTAGTCCCTTAACAATGTAAATAATCTCAAAATGTAAGGACTAACAAGAGTGTAAAATATCCATGCTTCATTTCTAGATCTTCTTTCATAGAGTCAACTTATGATTTGGAATCTGGAATAATTACCACAGACTAGCCTTATGTAGGAAATAGGTACATAATCAAGAAGTCAATTTAAAGGTCAATAGCACTTGTGCATGTGTAATACTAAATTCACAATATAGACAATTGCATCCCCCATTTATTATTCTAAACAACTGCCTTTCATTCCTACACTTTTCAAAACAGAGCATTCAACATAATAGCTTTGTTTATCTGCCTTATTGCTATGTCCCTTTTGGGATCTCTTTTATTTCTCTTTTTTTCTTTTTCTTTCTACTTTTTATTTTTCTATACACACATGATGCTGCACTACCCTTCACTGTTTTACGCGAACCTCAACACGTCTTAGGTGAAGTAGGCCCGGTTACTCAGAATCGGAGCATTTTTCATGGTGTTTTTCTCATAATTTTATTTTTCAATAGATAACATGGCAGAAAGCTTCTAAAAGATTTCTTCTTCAAGTAGTGTAGAATATCAGACAGTATGTCTAAAATAGCAGAAGGCTTGTCCTTCTTGTTTCATTAGCGTGCAAAGTGATGTTCATTTTTCTAAAGTGCATATGAACTTTAAAAAGATTCATATATCAGTTTTCCATGGCTAGCTTAAAGAAATTATCCATCATCTTTTTCCTAGCCGTGTCTATTCCAGAATTACTTTTCATGAGACATGAATCATGAAAACTCAATTGGGTGTTTGTAGTGTAGGTTTTCCAAAAAAAAAAATTGAGGTGAAAAATTTAGAGGTTGTATATATGAATGCAGAATGTGCAACATGATTTTCTATCCCCCCAACTTAAATGACATTGTCCTCAATGGCATGAACAATAGAGAATAATAGAACAATGTAGATGAGAAGTGTATGAAGGAACGAGACAACCTAATAGAGGTGGACTTCGAAAATTGTGGCTTTTGAAGAAAAGGTGGTACTTGACGTTTGACGGCGTGGCGTAGCTGAGCAGTAGAGTAAGCAATCTCTTCTCTCTCGCCAACTGATCGGTTATTCACACCTGCAAAATAAAAACACACGAAAACTTGGGTTGCCTCCCAAGAAGCCATTTATTACCACACAAAAATCACTAAAACTTTGGGTTGCCTCCCAAGAAGCGCTAAGTTTTATGTCGTCAGCCAGACACAAGGTAGATCACTAACCAACGTGTGGCATTCAGAATGAGCCACCACCGGATCTTGTCCTCCTTCAAATTCCATCCCTTATGCCATTGGAAGACAAGAGTAACTATGTAGGGATTGGGGCTAGAAATATGCGGGTCTCGCACTTTATTGAAATTTTCTGTAACCATAAGTGTGAGCCAGTTTTGAATGGTCGGGATCATGAAAGGATCAATGGCCAATAATTTGTCATGATCGAGGTGGAACCCTTGCACAAAATCAATCCATTGGTCCTCTTGTCCTGTATCGTCTCTCCTGACGAGCCCTTTAGGAACGACTTCCTCCATGGTAACTTGTTCAGACCCTGGGAGCTTAGGAATGAGATTGTCATCCTTAGCCACTTTCCTCTCAGTAACAGCCTCATGAACTTTAAGGGCATTGATCAACTGGTCTTCCTGAGAGGAAGTCAAATCAAATATGAATGTGGTTGGCACATCCGCCTCAGGTCCTAGAATGTCAAGTGAGAGAGACTCAACTGGCAGGGGAATCAAAGTAGAAGGAAGCACGAGCCCAGTATCTAACTCATCCACAAATTCATACTTCATTGAATAGGCTTCAGGGGTCAGATCAAATATAAAATTTTCTAATGAAACCCCTTCATCACACTCATCACTCATCTGAGGATTATTAACAAAAATTGCCCAATAATGGGGTGGATAGAGGAAATGTAAATGAGTTCAGCCTGGCCCTTTCATCATAGGTTAGATCAAATGTGAATTTCTCTAAGACAGGCCCATCATCACACTCATCACTCAACTAAAAATTATCAATCAAATTTTCAAGAAATGGGGTCGGTAGATGAAATGTAAATGTTTCGAATAAGGCCCCATCATCATGTTCTTCCATCCCATCTTCAAAGAGAGTTTCATCAAATTCGGGGAGAGACATGTGATTAAAGATTTGAGGCTCAATATACTCTTCCAATCCCCCTAACTGGAGATCATCCACCTCTCTAGCATTATCCTCACAAGAATAATCAAGCATAGGTTGATCATTCACTAAGTCATCACCGTCATCAATTTCTTTTTGAAAACATTCCGCATTCCCCTCAGAGTCCTTAAAGTTTGCATGTAAAATCTGCTGACAATTTCTCTCCATAATCCCTTCATCTTCGGAATCAAATGTTATTTGAGTGTTATGAGATTGAGGAATTAAGGATTGATTACAGTCAGTGCGAAGGACTTGATGAGTAAGATTGGATTTAGAGTAATCAAAGAATTGATCTCCCTCCATGTTTTTGACTTCTTTGGTAAGTCTATTGATTGATTTTTGGAGGGATTGACGTTGGAGAATTAACTCAGTGAATTGATCATTTGGGTTATTATCTGAGGGTGGAAGAGATGAATAGCAAGGAGGGAAATAATTTGTATGTTGGGTTGGATCATAATAGTCATTAGAGTTTGGGGCCCAAATATGATTTTCCTTATTCCCTTCTTCTCCCCTCAACTTAGACTCCTTATTATTTGCCTTGGCCATTACAAATTGAGATTCATTAGCTTCCCCCCAATTTTCCTGATAGGGCTGCTCCATATTATCCTCATCATCAAAAATTATTTGAGAGTTAGTGAATTGAGGATTGATAGATGATCATTCAATGTGATATTATAACCAGGAAATAAATTTTCAAAGTTTTCCGTGGGGAGGCTAGTATGTTGG
This sequence comes from Amorphophallus konjac, assembly GCA_022559845.1. NCBI lineage: Eukaryota > Viridiplantae > Streptophyta > Magnoliopsida > Alismatales > Araceae > Amorphophallus > Amorphophallus konjac. The sequence goes on along the minus strand of JAHNEJ010000464.1, from coordinate 26,944 downwards.
TCCATTTCTAGCTCTCTATCACATTGGTCAAGCTGGGCTTGAATGATTTGGCTCTGAGCTTGAAGGGATTGCTGATTGGCCAAAATGAGTTGAGTCATTTGATTAAACATGTCCTCGAAATCAGACTTTGGAGGAGCTAGATAGGTTGGGTTGTACTCAGACTGTGATGAGTAATTAGAATGAAAATCAGTCTGGTACTGAGGTGGTGAGGAGTAGATGGGTTGTCCTTCATGTTGGGCTTGATTGTAAGGATCATTTGAGTAAGAAGCCCAATCTGAAAAGTGTGAGTTTGAAGGACTTTGAATGGGGTCTTGATAGGGTACCCAAGAAGAAGATCGCTGGTTTTTCCACCTAGGATATGAGTTTGTGTAAGAGACAGAGGTGGAAAAATCTGATGGAAATTAGTGTGGCTCTTGGGTAAGAGATGAATTGTAAACCTCATTGTAGAAGAGTGAATGATTTTGATGATAATAGGCAAATGAAGGAGTTGAATTCAAATTGCCCGCATGGTTGAACATGAAAGAATCTTTTAATGGGCCTGAACAAAATTGGATGTGGCCATGCAAAAGACCCAAGAAAGAGTGATGTTTATTTTTTTTAATGAATTTTTTTCTGTTTTGATTTTGTTGGTCTTTTATGCAAAGATAAACAAGTTATCACACAAATTACCCTAATGATCTAGTTGTGTCCTAAACCTACAGATGGGGTTTCACAAAATGATTAAAGTGAAACTTAAGTTCACCCTCAGTATTTCCACCAGCCAGGTAAGGGGTGAGGTAGTGGGAGGCTCCCCCTACTTTCGTAGGGACCTAATTATGTCAAACCACTAACCCGCTTAAGGCATTTGCCGTCCGACCGTCTTGCCTTAGGCACCGATTTTCATAAGAGGGTAAACCCAAATAACACAAAAATCACAGTGTGATCCTAGGGCCAACGTCTACTGACTTTTATTTATGGCGTAGGTCATGCAGATATGTAAGGGAAATGTGGTTTGTGGGCTAAGGAAGGGTGATGAATTCCCCACCTTATGTTATTTAAAGGTAGTGCACTTAGAATATTTTAAAATGAAATGCACACCACAATTTCAAACAAGGGGTTCTTATGCAATATGCATGTCAGAATAGGATAAGTAGAACGTACCTTGCCCCTCGCAATCTTCAAAATGCAATAACAGGAATTAAACAAAGAAAAATTCTATGCTAAATGATGCATGACATAGAACATGTTGAGTGTGGTTTCTAATCTTGGAATGAAATTTTTTTATTTTGGTGCAAGTATTTATTTTTTTTTGTTTTTATTAATGAACCTATCTAGTCAGTAGAATTTTCTTTTGTTTTGATGTTTTTGATTTTTATAGATTTTTTTCAAGAATTTTTCAGATTTTTTAAAGATTTTTTAGAAATTGGAAAAACAAAACATGTTCCAACGTTTCCGCCATTTAGTGACGCTTGACAGCTACAGTACCAGGCTTTCAGCGACGCTTCATTTTCTTGGAATTTCAGATACGAGTTTCCTCTTTCTTTGATTTTTCTGATTTGTTTTCTTTTTCCTGCAAAATAAAAGTAGCAAAATCAATATACAAATATACACATCAACACAAGAATATTCCAACATTCAAAAATTCCTTCCCCGGCAACGGCGTCAAAAATTTGATGCGCTCGACATCCGTCGTTTAAAAATGTCGTGCCACACAAATTTTAAAATTTATACAACCGCACTCACTCACTTAAATGATTTTTAAAATACGAGTAAAGTGGTAAATATGGGTCGATCTCACGAGGAAGAAATAATCTTTAGAGATCAATGTTGGAAAATATCCTTATGTTTTGAAAATCAAATTTTATCTTTTGAGTGCGATTAATACTAAAGGAAATGAAATTACAACTTTGAATAAGAAGAGAAAAGTGAAAGAAATTTAGCCAATTGATGAAGAACGCCGTCGTTTCCTCGCCGAGCCTTGGATGAAGATCGCTCCGCCTTGGAAGTCGACGCCGTGAGATGATCGGAAGATGACTACCACTTTGGGTGTGAGTGAAGAACTTGTGAAGAGAGGGGTTGGATAGAACTAGGAACAAAGCAATGTTGAAAACATAAAAGAATTCTATTGAAAATAGAGGGTTGGAAGGAAAAGAATAACTTAAAATCTAGAGGGAATTAGAAAAAGTGGAAGAAATGAAAGTTGTAGGGAATAAAAAGATGAAGAAGTTTTATGAAGAACACATAAATAGAAAATGAGTGGAAGACAGTAAAAAATGTGAAAAACTCAAGAGCTATCAGTGTGGATGAACAGTAATATGGTAAAAATCATAACAGTGAAAAATTAATTATAACTATCAAAATAAGAAGATTTAGAAGAAGTCGTAGAAGAAGAAAAGTTAGATATACAAGAGGAGAACAACTTGTATGAAGAACTCAGAGTAAAAATAAGACTGGAAAGGCTTCAAAACAGAAGAATACTAGAAGGTATCACCTCGGATGAACAGTAATCACGTAGAACAGAATTTAGAAAGACGGAAAATAACTTTCAATCTAGAAAGAATTGAGGGAAATGCTAGAAAGAAAAGTTGAAGAACACTTACATATGGACAACGTTGTAGAAGATAATAAATTGAAATAAGGATCACACAAGCTTGTAAATTGACTATGAAGAGCCAAAAATGGCTAAGAGTACAATGAAAACATTCAATACAAACTAACAACAAACTCCAAAACTTAAACACAAAGCTCTCAAAATTTCTCCTCCATGACTCTCCTCAAGGCCAAAATGAACTACAAAATATCAAATGCTACTCTACTCTACTCTCCATCCTCTCCATCCTTTTTTATTACAATGGAAGCTCCCTCCCCTTTTATAGAGTTCACATAACTCATTCTAATATGAACACTTCTTGCCAATGTGAACAACTCATTACTGCTATTTTTGACTTTGAATGGTGTGCCAACATGTGTTGCACACTTTTCCAATTGTTTCTGATTTTTTCCAATGTTTTCTAGCCTTTTTCTCCTTCTTTTTCTCTTCTTTCTCTCTCTTTCTCTCTCTTTTCTCTCTCCTGGCCGGCCGCGTGCGCCGCGTGCGCCAGCCCTCTCTCTCCTCCGCGCTCTTCCACCGCGTGCGCCGCCTGCCGCTGCCGACGCGGTGTGCCCGCGTTGTGCCCGCCTCCAACTGCCACCCGCGGGGTGTTGACCGCGGGGAACCCGCGTTGACGTGCATCCCCCCCTCCCCTCGTCGCCCGTGCCCGCTTGCGAAGGCGGGGCGAAGGGGGGGCGCGCGCCTGTCTTCAACCTGCACACAAACACAAATTATCTATATATATATTATATATATAGTATATATATATATATACTATATATATATATATATATTATGTATATATAGCTTAAAAATCCATAAAAATATCAAATAATTCCTTTTTTTATATATTTTCTTTTCTTTTTGAACAAGTCCCGGGCTTTTGACCTTTATTATTATTTTATTATTTTCTCTTATTATTTTTTTTATTTTTGTTTCTTGTCGCTTCCCTCGTACTGAGTGCCTACATAAATAAGTAAAAATCGTTATTAAAATTATTTAATTTTAGAAAATTAATTATTTGACTCTAAATTAACAGTAAGTGTGATACGTGCATATTTATTATTATTTATGCTCATAAAAATGTTTATAATCATGAATTAATATGTAAAAATACACAATTATTAGATACCACCAAGAAGATTCAACTCATAAGAGAGAGACTCCAAATGGCTCAGTCTAGACAAAAGACTTACGCCGATACTAGGAGGAGAGACCTCGAGTTCCAGGTAAGAGATCACGTCTTTCTCAAGGTTTTCCCAGTCCATGGTATTAGAAGATTTGGTGTTAAGGGAAAGCTTACACCAAGGTATATCGGCCCCTTCGAAGTATTAGAAAGAGTTGGTGAGGTCGCCTACCGCATCGCCTTGCCTCCTTAATTGTCCAAAGTCCACAATGTGTTCCACATTTCTATGTTGAAGAAATATGTTCATGATCCGTCACACGTCATAGATCATGACAATCTGGTGATACAAAAGGATCTCACATATGAACAAAAGCCTTTGAAAATCCTTGATCGCGAGATTCATGTGCTAAGGAACAAGACGATTCCCATGGTCAAAATACAATGGAGCAAGTGCTCAAACAAGAAGTCACATGGGAGACCGAAGAATCCATGAAGAAGAGATTCCCGAGCTTATTTCAAAATGGTAAGTACTTTGCACCCTCCATGTTTATAAGAAATTGAATTTGAGGACCAAATTCTTTTAAGTGGGGGAGGGTGTAGCAACCCGGATAATATTAGGGATAAAATTTTTCTAAAGAGTTAAAACCTCTTAAAGTACATAAATCCAACAAAGGCCTTAACTAAATGGGTCTCACACATACTCATATAAACATAAACTAATGGGCCAAACCTTAAAAGCCTTTTTCAAAGGGGATGTATATATTATTGGGCCTTTAGCCATAAACCACCTACGTGGGAAAGTATATATGTATATATATATATAAAGGTTTATTTTGTGAAACCCAAACCCAATCACGTTTGAACATGGATGGCTTAGGGTTTTTGAACTTCATATAGGATAGCGGCTGCAAACAAAGAAAGTATAGATCCATTAGGATTCTTATACAGGAAATTTATATGCCATTAGGATTTTGAATCTCAAATCCTATAAATAAACCCTCCGTCGAACTAGCCAAGGCTATTGATGCTAATACATTTGAGCCCTCCCGGTTGCCTGCTGTCGTCTACGTCTCCCTCCTGCCATAGCTGTTGTGAAGAGGGAACCATAGCCTCTTCCCTCAATTCTTAGACGCCATCTGCTATTGGTGTAGTTTGAAGTTGCAGTTGCTTTGTTGCTTCTGCCATCGTCTTCCAGGAGCGGCTGCTACTCTTGTTGTTGTTGCTGCACACAAGGCTTCTTCCTGCTGCTTCTCTTCTACCGTAATCACGCGAAGGAGTTGGTTCTTTTTCCCATTCCTGCAGTTGCTGCTGAAGCTGCTGCACTTCCTCCGAACATCTGTTGTTGGAGTGCTTCTAACAGCTGCTCTTATTAATCTCTGTTATTCGTCCAAACCAAGCCAAACAAGGTAGGTGTTCTCAAGCTACAAAACCCAACCTGTTAAACATAGTAATAATCTTGCATATAGGTCACATAACATGATACCATGCTTTCAGTTTCAATACCATAGTTTTTACTACATTACAGTAAATAGTGACCCTGTCATGGGCGCGGATTTAATGAACGACCATATGCACGGTCGCTAATTCTTTTGGAATAGCAACAGTGCTCAGGGCGTCAATTAATGAGCGACCTTATGCCCAGTCGCTATTTCTTTAGGTAATTAATAAATACAACATGTTTAAAAATTTATATCTACAAAACCTGACATTAAAAATTAATGCATGATTATGAGTCTTGATTCCTGATATTTTCCTCTACCTGTTCATGTCATTATTTTCCTGAAATTGTAAACTTCCAATCTATGAATAGGGACTTGTGTCTATGAATGTATATGCCCGATGCGTATCAGCAGACAAAGAATAAGCAACATTCCCATAGTCGCTATTTAAATAATGAATGCTCGCATGCAAGGGCACTAATTTGTATATAACCAGTAAATTGACCATATACTAAAAAATTATGAATACACGACTGAGGACACGACGTCATTTAAAGAATGAACGCCACTATGCCCAGTCGCTATTTGAAACCTTAAATATTAAATTTCTGGAAAAAAAACTAGAATTAACACCCTTATACAATGTCGTTAATTTTCATTATATTTATAAAAAAAATCTGTTGTAAATTATGATTGAGCGACATTTCAGAAGGGCGCTAGTTCATTAAATAGTGACTTCTGTACAGGTGTTATTTCCCGATTCACTGTTTTATCACGTTTCTCAACCCATATCGCGGGTTACTTGGCACTCTCATCTCACATCCGTAGATGGAGTCCGCATTTTTATTTATCGATTACACACTCAATTCTCGGTGATGTTTGAACCCTCCGCGAGATATTCCTTACTTCGGACTTGTGATTTCATCATAGAGACCTCCGTAAGTCTACGAGAAGTCTTGGATTCCCTCAAGGCTGCCGAGCAGGTTGTACCCTAAAAATCCATGACACTGTGTCTTGTCACGTCACTCTAGAGAAACATGATGGTTGGCCCTCTTAGAGCGCTATTTCTAGCCTCTTTAAGAAGTCTATTTTCTGTCAGTAATTGGCGACACGGACTTGGGCACCAGAAGGAATTGGCGACCTATCTAGTGCCATTATTTCCTGATATAGTGACCGTGACATGGACGCTATTTATGAATGAGCGACTGCTTGAGAGGTCGGTAATTATTCGTGCCTGTACTGTTCACAGGAATAGGCGACCACGCATGTGGGCACTATTTCTGAAATTCGTGGTGACTGAGTGGACACCATTTACCCAGTTTTATGCCATGTCTTGGTTTTTCGTTAGAATTAATGATGAGTCATTCTTGATCGAAGTTCAATCCTTGAACTCCTTCGTTCATGAAATCTTCCTTATCATCTTACAACGAGTTATCCTTTGGATCTCTATATTGGCTATAACTATAGTGGATGTCTAAAATAAATATGACTCAATGCTTGCGCATATCGGGCCCCATCCGGTCCTGGGAGGAGCACCTAAAAGTACTTGTGTCCATGGGAGCTATATTGATCACGGTGTGGAATTACACCGAAGTGCTAGATTGACATTTCATAATCTCGTACTTGACTTCACATGACATACCTTGCGTGACCTGGAAGGGGTAATTACTTGCTTGATATTAAAATAGCCAATTCACGTGACATGACTTGAAATATTTACATGCTTGATTATCTTGTTACATTTCACATGATTATCTTGAATTATTGTTAGTTCAGCTTTATTATCTCTTGATACTCTCTCTCTTGTCGTTTTCAAGCATACATGCATAGCTATACTTGCATTCATGAAACATGTAATTATTTAAAGTAAGCTTGTACTTGAGATATAATTCCTACTGAGCGTTCGCTCACCCTAGTGTTTCCCATATTTTCCAAAATTTTGATGACGAGGATCACTCGGAAGGGAACGGACATGAGTGAAGATCATAGAGCCATCCAGTCGTAGAAGCATCTATCTATCAGTGTCTTTTTCCTTTCTTGAGTCAGTCATTGTAATTTTTCCTTCTTGAGTCAGGATTGTCCTTAGTTCTTTTATTGTGTAATAAGAATTACCTTGATGGTTATTATGAATAAAGGAGTTTGTTTCTCTCTACCTTTGTGCGCTCTGTCTATGTGTCGAATACACTTGTGCCCTGATTGACATGATTGATATAACTCATCACGTGTACCGAGTTCCTTCCGCGCTCAGGACGTGACACCCACGATCGTGATGTGATCCTGCTGTTATGTTTATTTTGTTTTCCCATTTGGAGGAAGGTGATGCATTGCAAGAGGGGTCTAGGCCCGGCCTATCCGATTAATGGATTGGGTTTGGGGTCATGTCCCATCGAGCCAACTAGATGAGAGCCCACCCTCGAATCTCATCCTACCCCTAGTCTACGAAGCATGCCGTAGCTGCCCTGACCCTCACAATGATGCCCTTCATGGATGATATTAATCTTATCACGCCTCGAGATATAAGTACAATGGAAGATAATCAGGAACGTGAACATCTGTCTAGTACGCCACAAGCGAGCAATAAAATCAGGGCGCTAACACATTCACACATAAAGGGGAATGCACAAGATAATATTCTCAAAACTTCTCTTTATTGAATAATATTCATGTACAATGATAATTGACTCCTTTCACTAGACTCAAATAAAGAGAAAATTACATATACTCGACTTGACTCATAACTCTACTAGGTCTTCTCTCGATCTTTAATCACTCTAAAACTCATCACTTGAGTAGTCTGAATCCCCGCTAGAATTTCCTAAAAAGATTGGAAAAGTAGAGAATGAGCACACTTGCACAATAGGTATCTTCGAATCAACATGAAGGTAATGTTTAAGTAATTAGCATTTTAGCTCTAGAATAAAGAATAAATGCATGCGAACAAAACCATAGTAACAAAGCAAGTAACAAGACATGACTATGAAGACATGAGATTCTAGATAGAGATGGAGAAGATATTCACTCCAGAATGTATAGTGGCCTTTCATGTAACAAGAATGTACTAGCATGTATCGAGAATGTACTTTTCATAACCATGAAGGCCATGCACTAGCAAGTAATGTAATCAAGAATGTATATTTCATGTAGAGCCTCGTGATTTTCACTCGTCTATAAAAATAAGTACTCCCAGCACAATGTGACGCCTATATCATCGTACCCTATGGTTTTCAGCACGTCTCTGACAATCAGTCGAGGGGGCTAGCATGGAGCCCTTGGACACAATCAATGCCCGAACTGCATCTTCAAGTTACAAATCAAGCTACTTCCATGAGAAATATCAATAAAGTAAGCCAATAATGTACAATTCAACAATAAGCTTATGATACTCAATACCAAGGTATGAATGCTTCAATTATGAACATGAGAATTCAAGGACTGATTTAAAACAAGGCCATGCTACGAAAATAAATCGACAGCATAACGGTATATTCCTTAATTTTCATAATTCATTAGATAGCTTCAGAATAAGGTGTTAAGTTCTGAAAAAATCAATAGATCATCTAGGATCATAGAAAAATCAACCCTTGGGTCAAACCCCGGGTTAAGAATAATTGAGACAGAAACGGTCATGCCATGACCGTTTATTGCAATAGTGGTCATATATGGACCGTTTATATACTTTAGCGGTCGGTACAGGACCGTTTATTGACTGAATGAACGAACTGCAACCATGCAGTCGTGGTAGGGCCGCTAGGTATCTTTGGCGGTGAAGTAAATGGCCGCAAATAGACTCTTGCTGTCTGCATAGGGCCGCTAGTAACCAGAACACAAGAAATATCGGTAAAAGTGCTTTCTAGATAATTGGGTTTTGAGGGTACAACCAGCTTGGCGTCCTAGTGGGAATCGCAGACTCACGGAGACTTATGGAGGCCTTGAAACAAGATCACCTAGTTCGATGGAAGGAATATCCAATAGAGAGGATCACAAGTCAAAGATTGTGTGCCTGTTTACAGGATCATGCCCCAACCGTTGCGCTAAAAGCTCAAGCTGGTAGCGAAGGCGGATCGTATTTTCTTATGGCATTGCAGAACCCCACACTATCGTGCTGTGGGCGGACATGAGGGGCTTCGCACATGGACCCCATAATCCATGCCGTGGGATGGGCTGTCACCGCACCGATGCCCCACATGGACCCCATAGTCCACGTGGAACAACAAATCCCTAAGGGAGACGCTGGAAAATCCAACAATCTCCCCCCCCCAGCGGCACCAGGGAGATTTGAACCCGCGACCTCGCTCTGATACCAGTTTACAGTATCATGCCCCAACCGTTACGCTAAAAGCTCGAGCTGGTAGCGAAGGCGGACCGTATTTCCTTATGGCATTATAGAACCCCACACTATCGTGCTGTGGGCGGACATGAGGGGCTTCGCACATGGACCCCATAATCCATGCGGCGGGATGGGCTGCCAACGCACCGATGCCCCACGTGGACTCCATAATCCACGTGGAACAGTAAATCCCTTAAGGAGACGCTGGAAAATCTAACATATTTAATCCCTAGACTTCAAATTTCTGACTGGAAGTAGACCCTAGTTCCTACACGTCCTGTGCCAAGCCATCAACTTTCCGCCCCTCTATCTTTTGATTCGCTTGACCTAAATACGTTAAAATTGGAGGGTATGTAGAAGATAGAAAGGAGAACAAAAAGGTCTAAAGACTCTACATGAACTAACCTTGTTTAGGGCTTCTACTCTCATGTTCTTCACTGGGTCGGTACACTGGTTCCTGCACAGCTTACAGCGAAACAGTAACTTTGGGGGCTTCTATCTCCTCAAAGACTCGACCTCCAAGCACAAAAATTTGAGGAAAGTCAGACCATAGTAAGAAGAACAAAATCCTTAAAACTTCTAACTTGAGTCAGAGCCTCCTTACCTTTGAAAAATGTGATCCAACATTAGGGTTCGCATGGGTCGAAGTTAGGGTCTATTATAGGGTTATGAATTAGAGCTGAGGATTTGGTCGAACTTAGAGTCCTAATTATGTGTAGGATCGATCCTCAAGAGTCCTAGACATGTTTACATGTCTACACACTTCGATCTATGGGGATTTAGATGCCAAAGATCCAAGCTTTTTCACGTGTCTTCCATTCACGGAATCTGTAGGGTTTGGCGGTCATAGAGGGACCGCTAGGGTTGATTGGCGGTCGCGCGATAGACTGCCAATCGGCCTTTTTTCCAAAATTTTTGGATTTTAGCATTTTATCCTCTATTTATCCCGTATTTGGTGTATATATCCTATTTTAAATCCGTAAATTACTCAATTTACATTTCTATTAATAGGCTTGGGTCTAAAGGTCTTGAAATTGGGTCTTTGGGCCGATTTGAGTTGGTCTTAATCATTTTTTTAATATAGGGCCTTTAAATGGACTAAAATAAATCCCTTATTCCTTCTTAATAGCCCACTAAGCCTTTAAATTGCTTAATAACCAGATTTTATTTCAAAAAAATTCCTAGAAAATTCTCAGGCATTACAAATCTCATAGTCTCTTCTCCAATATTCCAGATGGGTTCTAATCACTAGTGTGGATTCGGATTTGGCCGCACATTTGGTTCACATATTTTTTATTTACCTGATGCGTGCATTCTTCTGCTGCCAGACACAGGAAATTTCTGTGGAAATGGACATCCCCCTCTTCACCCAAGCCTATGGGTTGTTGAGGTTCTGGCTCAATCCCAAAACCGCTGGACTTGCATCTCTTTTGCTTCTCCTTTTCACTCAGCCCCAGCTCGTCAATAAGTTGTTGTTCGTTGAGCATCACTTTGGCTTCTACGCCAATCGCACACGATCACTAACTTATGTGTTTGAATGCCCAACAAAGTTCTGTCCAACGAACCTCCGCAATTACATATCTGCATCATCTTCTTTCTGCATGAGGGTGGCACTGAGCCATTTTGTACCCTCTGCACTGCACTGGCCAACATCCCACATGAGCTCTACTCCTGCTTCATTCATACACCCCATAGTCTGCAGCATACCGATGTTTTCAGCTTCATAGCTTCAGGTCTCCGTCTGGGGCATAGATTCACTAGTACCCTAAGCGTGATCCATGACCTCATGTACAGGAGCAATAATGTAGATCGTCTGATTTTTCACGAAATTTCTAGATATATGGACCCGTCTTCGGGGCAGGGATACATTACGGTTCTATACCGATCAGAGTTTCATGTGACCACCCTCAAGTCTCCCAGGATTTTCTGCCTCATAGCATGATCTCTTGAGGACTCTCCTTTGAAGGGTTGAATATTGATGGCCTTGGAGCCGGCAATAATAAAATGCACAATGCAGTTGGAAATGAAGTAATCCCTAGGTTAGGAGCTCCCCTTGTAGGCCAGTCCTCTGAAGTCCCACGATCAATGACACCCAAGAGAGGGGGTGAATTGGGTGATTACAAATTTTAAGAAACTTTTACCAATTTAAACAGATATGATGAAACAATCCTTTAGAAACTTAGATATGTTGTATTATCAATTAGATCTATCAAAACCTATCACACATAGCTAATCATTGGTACTATGGCCGATGTGTAAATCTGAAGATACTGCTCACGCAAGGTGTTATCTTCCTGACAAGGTTAGCCTTGTCAATCCGAACCCACCTTTTGATATACCAAAGATCTAATGTGGAAATGATCAATTATGCTAGATCTGAACGAAGAAATAAAGAGAAGTAATATGCGTCTGTGCAGGCACAGAATGGGGGGTAGAAGAGTAGGATCAGATCACACAAGAGATAGAGATTTTTAGGTGGTTCGGAAGTAAAGACGGCAACCTACGTCCACCCCTCATGATCTGTGAAGATTCACACACTATATTGTAAACAATTACAAGATCAAAATACACACACACACCCGTAAGAAGGTCAGAACTCCTACGAAGGTGCAAATGCACTGAAACACACATGAATCTGAAAGAAACCACACACACACACACGGATCTGAGTAGATCCACACACACACGAATGTTTATGAATTACAAAGAACACACACTTGAAGCTCAAGGAATATGGAAGAAGAAACATAAAAGAAAAGGTCTAATTTAAGCTCCTCTGGAGTAGGTGATGCAGATTTTGGATGAAGCTTGAATCTCCACTTGATTTGAGGTTGAATGGCTTCAAATAGATCTTGAAAAGCTTTGAGTTGGATGAAGAATCCCTGGACAGAGCACTGTTCAAGGAGGTGTTGCAGCAGCCTTCTTTCTCCCCTTGGTAGCTTCCTTGATCCCCCTTCAGTGATTAGGGTTTTATAGCCCAAAGAGATGTTTTTATAACACTTGGGTGGTCAAGGGATAAGCCAAGACATAGATCCATAATTTCTGGCATGTCTGAAGGCTTTGGGATTAAAAAATCCTGCAGAGATACTTTGAACACGTTGAAGAAAATAAAGTCAACAATGGGGGCTTCGAAGGGTTCGGTCGACCGATGCAAGTTGGTCGGTCAACCTAAATGTGACAGTTCTGTAACTTTTCAATGCTAGGAGAATCGGTCGACCGAACTGGTGCCATCGGTTGACCGAACTCTATAACATTCCAGAGTTCTGAAACCGGGGAAAACTGGTCGACTGATCTAGTCCATTTGGTTGACCGAACCGTGTTTTCTCTGCAAAACAAAGGTGTTAGCCCAGTAGAACATGTCCATATAAGAAGGCCTTGGATTGAGCATATGTTTACATAGATTTGAAGTTCATTTGAGCTTTTTTTATGCATTCTGAAGACTGTGAACATTTGAGCATTTAACATAACGGAAATTAGCCTTAATCGCGTACGATGCTCGCTCTTGAGTATTTAGGCACGGCACGAGATGGAAACCAAGTCTAGGGTTTTGTTATCATCAAAATCACTTGGAGAGACTCAACAATCTCCCCCCTTTTGATGATGATAAAACTCTAGATCATTAAGTGCATAGGCGTGCCTTTAAGCAAATTTGGAACTTTGAAATCAATGCCTTGTATCCTTGCAATTTCCCACACAGTTCTTGTACGAGGCGGAGTTTACACTCACGCATAGTGAGGGATTGCAGACAGGCTGACCTGTCTTGCATCCAACACCATTTGGGATATATAGAACCGATTGGAGGATAGGTAAAACAAACGATCCTCAAGGCAATCAATCCATTTACAAATAGTTCATCAAGCCAAACCAACGCAAACCATTCAATCATTTTTTCCAAATTGAGAGGAAATGAGAGGCAAGAACCAACATGTATGTCCAATATCAATTGCATTCCATTCATTCATTTCAAGTTCATTACATAGTACATTGATGCTTAAGAATGCAAAACTCCTAGACACATGGCAAATGCAAATGCAACTGACTCAAACACAAAGTGCAAAAGAGTAAATGATGCGGGACGGACACGGGGATCAACTCTACGTGGTATGAACCTCGGACTCTAGATGTTGACACGACCACGAACACATGATGGGAGAGACACTAGGCTCGACACGGAGAGCTCCTATGGGCTACACATCGCTAACAGAAATGCAAGCTCACTCGTCGTCCCAAGCGAGGGAAACGCGGATCGTGTGCGGTTGAAGAACCGGCAGAGTTCACGGTTAGTCGACTCACTTCCGGACTCGGATCGAGTCACGGGACGGGTCACTCTCACACTCACAGCGGTGACATGGACTCACGGGCTAGTACCTATCGCTCTCGGAAGTGGCAAAAGACCATATACTAAACTAGCAAGCGAATGCCGAGAAGTTGAGACCTTTACCTCCACGCACCCGGCGTGGCGAAGATAACCCCGGCTAATTCACGGACTCCCGGTTAACAATATTACAACAGTACAATAATTTGACCCACTCCACGCAGGGAGGTAAAAGGTCACATGTGGGGCCCAGGAATCACGTAAATCGGGTTGACGGGCAGCATCTTGATGTCGCCCGGCGATGCCGAACTCCGCGTTTTCGTGCTTTCCGAACGGCGGATTCTACGGGTCCGTGGGGCCCACGGACGGCGCTATCCTCCAGATCTGCGGGGGTGGGACCCGCTGTGATAGGGACCCCTGGTGGCGCGCCTCCACGGATGGCGGTCGGTCGGAAACACCGATCGGGGGTCGATCGGCCCAGATTCCCAATTCGTGAACTAGCTGCCCACAGATTTCTGGTTCTGTCCTCCGACGCGCGCTCCGGCGAGAATGGCCGCTGCGATCAATCCCGATGTTGGATAGGGGCGCATGAGCTATCGCTGGAAAGCTCTCTTGAAATCCTTTGATCTAGGCCTAGAGAGATCTGCTGGATCTGGTTGGATCTAGAATTTACTGAATTTACAACCTCATGTTGTACAGTACATGAAACCTCAGATCTACAGGTTAGTTGTCTAAGGACTACCGTTGACCGCATGGTAGGTGGCAGATTCAGCTCCTAAGATCTTCATAAAAGTTGTAGGATTTTAAACAAGGAAAATGAGGATATTTTTGGTGGACTGATTGGAGGTGGTTGTGATTTGTTATGAGTTGTTTACTAGAATGTGGTCGGATCTGGGAACAGGTGGACAGCACTGTAGCTAGCTCTGAGAACGAATTTTGAAAAATAGGTGGAGGGTGGATAAAAAATCAAGAAAAATTGTGAGTGGAGGGGTTGATGGATGGAACTCCCAGTAAAGTTGGGAGCTCCAAAAAAAATCAAAAGATGGGTCGGAGATGTGAAACGCAGGAAAGGTGGAAATCAGAATAGGAAGCAGACAGATCTGGTAATTAAAGTTGGACGAAAATGAAAAATTATCAAATGGGATCTTTATGACCAACAAAATTTTGTGTGATGTGCTTGACACCTCTGGAACATCCCCGCAAAATCTCAAATCGATCTGGGCTCGTGGCTGATGGCAAGAATTCGTGGAAGTGGCGGCTGCAGGTGGAAGGCAGAACGCCGACGGTTGCGATGGCGGTGCGGTGGCGGCTCGCGGCGGCGGCGGCGGCGGCGGTGACCGGAACTGATAGGGGTGGAGTCACACCACCGGAATACAGCCTTCCCAGCTGTAAGGAGGAGAGGGAGAGAGAGGAGAGGGGGGGTGCCCAAGGGCTGCTCCAAGGATTTTCCAAGTTCAAATGGCATTAATCCATCAAAAATGAAAATTACAAGTATATATAGGTTACATGTCTAATCAATCCTCAACCGTTGGATCTAGGGATGGGAGATGGAGGGCTGGGATTGCATGTGACCATCCACAAAAATTAAAATTAAAAATACAAGGGGGGGAGAGGCAGCCCATTGATTAGGGAGGCAAGGGGGGGACATGGTAGGTGGGGGTGGGTTGGAATTGTTGGCATTTTCATTCCAATGTCCCCCACTTGGCCCACCCTTCTAGAAGCCACCATTTGAATGGTTGACCGACCCCACATGGGGCCCTAGGGATGAGGTGGATCAATGGGAGGGGGCCTGGGGTCCCTTGAGGCCCAGGGGTCCCATTTTTACAAATAAGCCCCTCTTACAATCAAAATTACATACCGAATAAAATGAAGTAAACATACATTAAACACAAATAAAGTCTAACTAAATATGATAAATGTCGGGACTCATAGGGGAGTCTCCATGCTGTCTCCGAGCCAGATAGATGCTGAGGTGGCTCGAGTCGTGCTCCGTGTGCGGTACCGGTGGCTCGGCGTGTCGCGCCGCTCAACTGCTCCGGTGTCCGCACCAATTCTCCCCGGGTGGGAGAAACTCGACCCTGTCGAGTAAGGGCCTACATCGCTCCTGTATCGCTACAGAAGGTCCGGATCAATCCGCTGCAACTCTCCATGTGTGATCCACGTGTCCTCGGTAGCGGGCCGTCCTCTCCATCGCACTAGGTAGCGCGGGTAAGATCCACTCCTGGTAACTGTCACCTGCTCATCCAGTATATGATCTATATGCTCACGCTGCCATAACAAGGGGGCTGGATGTGGACACTCAGGTGTGAGATCACTCTCAAGGGGAGGAGATGGCTTGAAAGGCTCACTAGGGATCACCGCTGGGTCCCTATATGCAACTAGATCTGATACATTGAAAGTAGAGCTTATACCGTATTCCTCGGGTAAGTCCACAACGTACGCATTGGATCGAACGCGTTTCAACACTCTGAATGGACCGGCTTCACGAGCTTTCAACTTCTTAACGGTTCCAGAGGGAAACCATTCAGGTCTTACCCTGATCATGACATATTCACCCTCTTGGAACTCTCGGTGGTGTCGGTGAGCATCGGCTAGCTCTTTGTAACGTGCATTGCTGACCTTAATGTGACGACGGACGTCGTCATGCAGACTCCTAACATGCCTAACAAAAAGAAAAACACACAGATGCACACACGACCCTACACAAACCTAATGTTAGTCAAACCCAATCATATGCAAGGTGGTCCAGGACATCTGAATGTGTGCCATGCATGCATTTGACATAACCGGAGGTTAATGTCATGGTGGACTCCTAGACATTCTACGATGCACCAATCATGGACATTGGGTTTGGATGTGGGAAGTCCAGGAGGGTTGGGTGGTTTAGGTGGACCGGGGGAACCAAAGTCTTCATTACCACCAAATGACGGTTCGGACCTATTGCCATGTGAAGGTTGCCAGGCCCGAGTAGGAGGGGTGTGATAGTGGACTTCCTTAAAGAGGTGGAATGGAGGTTGTGGGCCAAGGGGCCCACGAAGAAAGGGATCGAAGGGATCAAAGAATGTGTGACCCCTTGATATGGATTCCCTCATCTCAATGTCCCATGTGTGGAATTCTAGAAGGTGTTGATGGTCACCTTCATCCACCGAAGTAGATGGGACAGTGTATAGAAGATAGGGCTCCTCCCTCGGGATAAAAGGAGTGAAGTCAGGCTCGGCCGGTAAGGGGAGGAGTAAAAGAACCTCCATGGTGATATGGCCCATGGTGCACACAGAGGTGATCGACCCTAAGGATGGATGTGTGAAGCTACGACCTATAGGTTGGTCAAAGCCTTGGGCCAACACGTGCGTAAATGTCAATTGCCGGTCTAACCCTTTAAGAAGGTCATCCAATGTATCCACATAGTGACTAGACCGGAAGGTGGTGTGAAACGGATTGATTGGCACCAGAGGTAGGATAGGGTCCATAGATAGGAGGGGAGATGGGGCCAGGCCATTCTTAAGCCAGCTAAAGAGTGGCTCGGCTATAAGTAGCTTTTCCGTTAGAAACACGGGTAGCTGTGGCTGAGGTGGCTCCGAATAAAGATAAGAGAGTGAGGCTTCTCCAACCCTTTTGTCCCCTATGGCTAGAGGTGTCCGAGTGGGACACTGCCCGGCAAAGTGGCCAATCCCCTGGCAGCGATAACACTACTGTCGTGATCCACTACGCTCCTTGAGAAGTGTGTCCTTACCCTTATCTCCTGACGAACAGGGGGTGCAAGCAATGGGGCTCTCGTGGGTGGAGGAAGAGGATCCACTATAACGGAGAGAGGACCTTGGGATTGCACCTTAGATGGCAACGGGTTGGGGCTACCAATTGCTACCTCCTTAGGCTCGTGTAGGAGTACATCACTAGGCATATGTGTCCTATCCACCCCATCCAACCGGTCCAAAATCATTTGCATAAGTTCGGCAACGGAGTGGGTTGGAATAGGGATATCATGGTGGACTCGCCCGTAGTCAACCGTCCTAGGATTGGGTCTTGGCTCATCTACGTGTGGGGCTCTTTGCCTCCGACTAGGACCCACTTGGTTGGAAGTGATTGGGTGGGGCCGGTTGGAGGTGACCGGTTGGGGCACGTAGACCTTCCTAAGCTCTCTCTTCATGTCCCACCATGATTCAATGGGCCATTGCCTCCTAACCTCTCTCAAGCGCTCAATGTGGTCCCACTTTTCGGCGGCCTCGTGTAGAAGCCTCTCCTTGGCAAAATATAATTACCCGGCTTCGGACATGGTATAACAATCAAAGTATGTGTCCATGGCGGCCTCCCACTTGAGGTAGTCGCCCGGGCCATTGGAGCCATAAAAATCCGAGGCTTCGGGCCTACGGAAGTGGAGTGGGTGGTTGCCAAGCCCATGGGTGGACCAACGGCCATATTGCCCGGGTGATGGGGATTCCATGTGAATTTGGCGGAACTACATGCTAGACATGCCGACACTTGGACAAGACCGACTGACTCTTATTGGACTACACACGAACTAGGAGACACAAACTGATGCAAACACCGACTAATGCACCTAGACCTAAACCAATATCCGGTACGTGGCGGAGTTAATCGATCCGAAGATCACTCTCACAAGTGTGCGACCTCCCGATAGGCGTAGCCTAACATTCGGACAACACCTTTTAAGATACCGAATTATCGGGATGAAATACAATTTTACAACACCTTTTTTTTGTTTTGAAAACTAATGATGATCCTAGACTCGACTTAGACCATGATGCATGCAAGACTTATGCAAGACTACCCTAGACTCAACTAGCTCTGATACCAAATTGATGCGGGACGGACACGGGGACTGACTCTATGTGGTATGAACCTCGGACTCTAGATGCGGACACGACCAGCAACACATGATGGGAGAGACACTAGGCCCGACACGGAGAGCTCCTATGGGCTATACGTCGCTAACAGAAACGTAAGCTCACTCGTCGTCCCAAGCGAGGGAAACGCGGATCGTGCGCGGTTGAAGAACCGGTAGAGTTCACGGGTAGTCTACTCACTTCCGGACTCGGATCGAGTCACGGGACGGGTCACTCTCACACTCACAGCGGTGACATGGACTCACGGGCTAGTACCTATCGCTCTCGACAGCGGCAAAAGACCATATACTAAACTAGCAAGCGAATGCCGAGAAGTTGAGACCTTTACCTCCACGCACCCGGCGTGGCGAAGACAATCCCGGCCAATTCATGGACTCCCGGTTAACAATATTACAAAAGTACAATAATTTGACCCACTCCATGCAGGGAGGTAAAAGGTCACATGTGGGGTCCGGGAATCACGCAAATCGGGTTGACGGGCAGCATCTTGATGTCGCCCGGCGGTGCCGAACTCCGCGTTTTCGTGCTTTCCGAACGGCGGATTCTACGGGTCCGTGGGGCCCACGGACGGCGCTGTCCTCCGGATCTGTGGGGGTGGGACCCACTGTGATGGGGACCCCTGGTGGCGCGCCTCCACGGACGGCGGTCGGCCGGAAACACCGATCGGGGGTCGATCGGCCCCGATTCCTAATTCGTGAAGTAGCTGCCCACGGATTTCTGGTTCTGTCCTCCGACACGCGCTCCGGCAAGAATGGCCGCTGCGATCAATCCCGATGTCGGATTGGGGCGCATGAGCTATCTCTGGAAAGCTCTCTTGAAATCCTTTGATCTAGGCCTAGAGAGATCTGCTGGATCTGGTCGGATCTGGACTTTACTAAATTTACAATCTCCTGTTGTACAGTATCCAAAACCTCAGATCTGCAGGTGAGTTGTCTGAGAACTGCCGTTGACCGCAAGGTAGGTGGCAGATTCAGCTCCTAAGATATTCATGAAAGTTGTAGGATTTCGAACAAGGAAAATGAGGATATTTCTTGTGGACTGATTGGAGGTGGCTGTGATTTGTTATGATTTGTTTACTGGAAGGTGGTCGGATCTGGGAACAGGTGGACAACACTGTAGCTACCTCTGAGAACGAATTTTTAAAAATAGGTGGAGGGCTGATCAAAAATCAAGCAAAATCGTGGGTGGAGGGGTTGATGGATGGAACTCTCAGTAAAGTTGGGAGCACCAGAAAAAATCAAAAGATGGGTCAGAGATGTGAAACTCAGGAAAGGTGGAAATCAGAACAGGAAGCAGACAGATCCGGTAATTAAATTTGGGAGAAAATGAAAAATTATCAAAGGGGATCTTTATGACCAACCAAATTTTTTGGGACGTGCTTGACACCTCTGGAACATCCCCTCAAAATCCCAAATCGATTTCAGCTCGTGGCTGATGGCAAGAATTCGTGGAATTGGCTGCTGCAGGTGGAAGGCAGAACTCCGACGGTTACGATGGCGGTGCGGTGGCGGCTCGTGGCGGCGGCGGTGGTGACCGGAACTGATAGGGGTGGAGTCACACCACCAGAATATAGCCTTCCCAGCTGCAAGGAGGAGAGGGAGAGAGAGGAGAGGGGGGTGCCCAAGGGCTGCTCCAAGGATTTTCCAAGTTCAAATGGCATTAATCCATCAAAAATGAAAATTACAAGTATATATAGGTTACATGTCTAATCAATCCTCAACCGTTGGATCTAGGGATGGGAGATGGAGGGCTGGAATTGCATGTGACCATCCACAAAAATTAAAATTAAAAATACAAGGGGGGGGGAGCCCATTGATTAGGGAGGCAAGGGGGGGACATGGTAGGTGCGGGTGGGTTGGAATTGTTGGCATTTTCATTCCAATGTCCCCCACTTAGCCCACCCTTCTAGAAGCCACCATTTGAATGGTTGACCGACCCCACATGGGGCCCTAGGGATGAGGTGGATCAATGGGAGGGGGCCTGGGGTCCCGTGGGGCCCAGGGGTCCCATTTTTACAAATAAGCCCCTCTTACAATCAAAATTACATACCGAATAAAATGAAGTAAACACACATTAAACACAAATAATGTCTAACTAATTATGATAAATGACAGGACTCATGGGGGAGTCTCCAGGCTGTCTCCGAGCCAGATGGATGCTGAGGTGGCTCGAGTCGTGCTCCGTGTGCGGTACCGGTGGCTCGACGTGTCGCGCCGCTCAACTGCTCGGGTGTCCGCACCACTAAACTAATGCAAATGACACTCACAAATGCCAAATGGCAAACACGAATACTGATAAGTGTCCTTGCTATGATAATTCATTGCATATGCACCATTTTATGAGCATATAATTAGGCAATTATACATGTCCCATCGTTAATCTCAACTTCGCATGTAAATTGGGCATTTCACGCAAATTGATTAATTCGGTGATATCATTTAGTAAAGTAAAGTTGAGGGCCATGAGCATTAATTCTCCATTGCATAATCATGAGTATTTATGCACATTGTGATAATTTTGATGGATTAAATTGTAATTATATGTGTGTAGGACGCTAAAGGTAATTGTAAGAGAAGCCGGGGGTAAAACTGTCATCACCACTTTGACCATGTCAAACAAAGAAGCACATATTTTGGTTGGAGGGAAATGAGAATTCAAAATATTTTTGTTGGAGGGAAAAGAAAATTCAAAGTTTGAAATAAAGGAGAAGAAGCACATATTTTGGTTGGAGGGAAAAGAAAATTTAAAATTTGAAATAAAGGAGAGAAATCATGAGTCTTTGAAAGGGGGTTGCCCAAAGCCCAAGGAGGGGGTGCCCACGTCCTTTTCCTTTCCCCCATGCATCATCTTCTAACTAAATTCCAGTCATCCATCTCCTTTTGATACAATCTCCACCCTCCATTGACCTAATTTTCCCTATAAATAGCCCATGTCAAGGAGGAGAAAGGGAGTTCTTTTGACAATTTTTCGCCCTTTCTCTCCTAACCTTAGGTTGTCGATTTTCTCCCCCTTCTACTCCTCTTCTCCTCTTACTTTCTTCACGAAAGTTCTTTATTTTTAAATGATCTACAATTTCTTCTTCCACATCATCTTCTAATTCCTTCTGGTTTTCATGTTATTTTATATTTTTCATTGTTCTATCCTATGCAATCGTGGACAGCAATCTCCTCTATTCTTCCCTATTTTGTGCCTTCCTTCATGTCTCTTCTCATCTTACTTGCTTCATGAACGTTATTTGTTTTTAAATTTTCTACAACTTCTTCTTCTGTATCATCTTCTAATTCCTTCTGGTTTTCACGTTATGTTTGAATTTTCAATACTATATCTCTGATTTTTACTATTCACATTTTAAAACCTTCTTCTTTTTCTTCTTCCATCTCACCTAGGCAGCCTTAGTTACTCTCTCCTTCATCACCATCCCCTTTTCTTCTAAACCATTGCCATCTCCTTTAATCTCACCTTGACCTCTCCCTTCCTCTCCTTAGATCTCTCTCCTCACCCCATACATTCTCCTCCAAGAGCGGCTTCAACGACGAAAGTGACTTCCTCTCGGTGTAGACGACATCTTTCGCAAGGTGGTTCATGATCCAAGGACAAGAGAGAACGGCGCCGTCATCACCATTGTTGCTACCTTCTCCAAACTTCAAACTCCAAGCTTTTCTTATTTTTATTACTTTTGTGTTATTTCACTTCATTGTAATCTCATTGCATCATTAGTGTAATTTTGTTTCACATTTCATGTACTCTTTCTTTTAAGTTAATGAAAGGAATTGTTCTTTTGATCTAGTTCTTGCTCTTCTTTCCTCTCTACCTCCTTCTTCTATCTCTTCCTTTTACTTCATGCAATTATTTTCTATAGCATAGGCGCATAGTCATAGGTGTTTTTAATTAAGTGTTTGGTTCATTCATCATTTCACTATTTTCTTTAAGCAAAGTAAAATCACAAGTGTTTTCCAAAGGATTGCAAGATTTTTAACTCTAAAAATATCTTCTTCCCTATGGATTCGACCCTTCTTGCCACCATATTACGTCTTTCTTTCATCTAGTGTGAGTTGAAAATTTTAAGATTGATACGCGTATTTTAAACGATGAACTTTCGCGTTATCAATTTTTGGCGTCGTTGCCGGGGAGGAATGATGATTTTTGATTTAAGAACTTTGTTTCCCTTGTGTTTATAGTGTACTAATAAAACTCTTTTTTCTTATTTTTTTTATTTTACAGAAAAAAAAATTCAAAAAAATCTGAGGTAAGCTCTCCACCTTTTCCTTAGTCTTTTTGACATTCATTTCAAAAAAAAAAGAACGAGGGATTACGCTTCAAGTAAGTATCCGAACTCCTCTCATTTTGTGTTATTTTCTTAATGTTCTTGCAATTGTGGTTAGATAGGTTCGCTAAATAAAAAAAAACTCTTCACTTAAATCCAATAAAAATCCTCATTCCAAGAGTAGAAATCACACTTTCATGTTCTAAGTCATGCATCATTTAGGATAGAAGTTCTTTTTCCTTGTTGTTTAACTTTGGTCATTGCATTTTGGAGATTGCGAGGGATAAGGTGAGTTCTTTTCTAATCTTTTTCTTAATCACATGCTCATGCATACTTGCATAGAACCCCTTGTTTGAACTTGATTTGTTGCATATCATTTCTAAAATATTCTAAGGGCAACACCGATAAGCAAGATAAGGTGGGGATTTCATCACCCTTCCTTAGCCCACAAACCATAATTTCTTTCATCTTTGCATCACCTAGACCCTAAATAAAATTCAGTAGACGTTGGTCCTAGGTTCACACTGTGGTTCTTGTGTTATTTGGGTTTACCCTCTTGTGAAAACCGGTGCCTAAGGCAAGACGGTCGGACCACAAACGTCTTAAGCAGGCTAGTGATTTGTAATTAGGTCCTTACGAAAGTAAGGGGAGCCTCCCACTAGCCCACCCCTTACCTGGCCGGTAGAAATATTGAGGGTGAACTCAAGTTACACTTTAGCCATTTTGTGAAACCTAATTTGTAGGTCTAGGTCACATCTAGGTCATTAAGTAATTTGTGTGACAACTTGTTTATCTTTGCATAAAAAAAATAAAAAACAAAAACAAAAACAAAAAAAATCTCCTCTTCTCTCTCTTCATCCTAGTTTGAGTAAAAAAATAAAAAAATAAAATCATCATAAAAAAATTCTCCCATCTCTAATCTTTAACATTGGTTTATGCAAGGGAGAAGATCTCGACACCCTGACTTAGTTGAGCCCGTTAGTGAGATTGAGCGATTCATTTTTAATCAGGCCCAAAATCAAATTCAACCTATGGCTGAACAACACCAACTAGGGGTGCCCAAACAGATGAAGGAATGTTTTATTCCTTCGAATTATCAGCCATCCACTTGTATCCAATTGTCTAATATCCCTCCTTTACAATATGAGATCAAATCTAACACTATTTAGATGCTCCCATCCTTTTATAGGAAGAAAAATGAAGATCTCTATAAACATCTAGATAAATTTCTGGAAATTTGTTCCACTGTGAAAATTCAAAATTTTACGGATGATGCCCTCCGGCTGACCTTATTTCCTTTCTCACTTAAGGACAAAGCCAAATACTGGCCAGGGACCTTAGGGAAACCTATTGGCACATGGGCAGATATACAACATGAGTTCCTTAAGAAGTTCTACCCC
Source organism: Amorphophallus konjac (assembly GCA_022559845.1). NCBI lineage: Eukaryota > Viridiplantae > Streptophyta > Magnoliopsida > Alismatales > Araceae > Amorphophallus > Amorphophallus konjac. Next base: position 2,642 of record JAHNEJ010000464.1, on the reverse strand, counting down.
ATCGGTAGAACCAACACCATCAGACGTGAAATCACAGGATTCGAGCAACTCCTAAATGAACAAATACATGAATCATGGGAGAGATTAAAGGGACTCCACAAAAAATGCCCACATCATGGGCTTTCCAAATGGTAAATAGTGCAAGCTTTCTATGAGGGCTTAGATGATCAAGTTAGGCAGATTGTGGATGTATCATGTTGTGGGGCCTTTATGAGCGAGAGTGACGATGAGGCCTATGCCTTATTTGAAATGTTGAGCGAGAATTCAATCAAGTACACTTTTTTATCCTCATATGAGAGAACCATTGGGCCCTCTAAACGGGCCGGAATGTATCGTGTGGAACCTGAAGCTAGAGTGGATGTGAATTTCATCCATCAAAAATTAGACAAGGTGGACATCATGGCCCAAAAGCTAGAACAATTTGATATGCTGGCCCACAAGTTAGACCAGCTCCTGGCCCAAAACAAACAAGAAACCACCATCTCACCTACGTCCAACCCATACTCGGACCCAACACACCATGAGGTGTGTGCTTTATGTGTTAGCCCGGACCATCATGTGTTCGATTGCCCAACAGCAGCCCAGTTACCACCTTTTATATAGGAGCAAGTGCAAGCAGCCTGGGGTTCTCTAAGCCCAATTATGACCCATTTTCTAACACCTATTATCTGGGCTAGAGGAATCACCCCAATTTCAATTGGAGAAATCAACAAGCTCCCAATCAGCCCACCATCCCCTCCGCATCTCAAACTCGCAAACCACCCATCCAACACCAATTCCAAGCTCAGCCACCATTTCAAGGAAATGCTAATGGTCGAGGACCGCAAGCCCAACAACCACTTCCCCGATTCAACCAGGGTCAGGCCCCATACCAACCTCCTCAACCCAATTATGGGCTGTCTTCCAATTCCCAACAAACCTATCAACCTCCTCTGCAACACCACCAGGACTCCCAAACTGATGATAGATTCCATCAGTTACAACTACTAATTCTGGCCCAAAATCAATCCTTCCAACAAACCATTCAAGCCCAAAGTCAATCTTTCCAACAGACCCTTCAAGCCCACCAGCAAACTATCTCTAAGTTGGAAACCCAATTGGGCCAATTGGCTGAAGCCACCATGAGAAGGGAAGTGGGCCAACTGCCAAGTCAGCCCAATGCCAACCCATAAAATAATCCCCCGGGCTTCTCACAACCAAACTTCCCCATGAACCAGCCGATTCCTCCTCTCCTTCAGCACCCATCAGGCCAAGTACCACAAAAACGCCCACAACTCGAAAATGCAAAAGCAATTTCAGCCTTAAGAAGTGGTAAAGTCCTCCAAGATCTCCAAGAGTCTACTTCTACTTCATTGATCCAGGCCCCAAAAATATCTTCTGATAGTGAAGAGGAACCCAACCAGGAAGCGGATGTCAAGGGAAAGTGAAAACTAGATGAAGGGCCTAGCACTTACCAACCTACAGTGCCATTTCCCAATGCCTTAAAGCCCAAGAAGAAACAATCGGCCCACAATGAGGAGATGATGGATCTCTTCAAATAAGTACACATCAACATCCCTCTCCTCGATGCCATTAAACATGTCCCAGCCTATACTAGATTCTTGAAGGAAATGTGCACTCCTAGGTGGGAGCCACGAGTGACCCCGAAAAAGGTTCAGCTTCCTGAGAACGTTAGTGCCGTGGTTCTCAACCAACTTCCAAGGAAGTTAAAGGACCCTGGAGCGCCCCTTATCTCTTGCAACATTGGGGGTGTGACCTTTTATAAGGCTCTCTTCGATTTAGGAGCCAGTGTGAATTTACTTCCCACCTCCATCTATGAGTAGTTTGACATCGGTGAGCTCAAGTCTACACCCATTATTCTCCAGCTCGCCGATAGATCAATGAAGACTCCAAATTGCCTTATTAAGGATGTCATTGTTAAAGTGAATGAGTGCTACTTTCCTGCCGACTTTCTTATTTTGGACATGGTTTCTCCCAAGAAATCAAGCATACTCCCATCATTTTGGGTAGACCATTTTTAGCCATGGGTATGGCTAATATAGATTGTGCTTCAAGAATTATGGACATATCTTTTGGGGACCAGAAAGTCAGCATCAACATTTTCAAGGCGTCCAAATTCCATGATCAAAAAGGAGATTGCTATGTTGTTGACATCATTGAGGAGTTATTGGAGATTGAAGGGGACAGTAGGACCAGAATGAGAGAAGAAGTTGACATCTTGTCAACTCAACTTAGGACGTGGCCCCCAGTTGAGCCCTTGCCTCAACTTAAATCTGAACCAGCTCTACCCTCTTTGCAATCTCTTCCTCAGGTTGAATTAAAACCATTGCCAGCCTCCCTTAAGTATAATTCCTAGGCCCAGACCAAACCTTGCTAGTCATCATAGCAAGCGACCTTGAACTTAACCATGAGGAGAAAGTAGTTGAGGTCCTTAAATCTCATAGGGGGGCTATAGGTTGGTCTGCCGCTGATCTTAAAGGGATTAGTCCATCCATTTGTCAGCACCACATTTATATGGAGGATAATGCAAAATCAAGCAGAGACATGTAGAGGAGATTAAATCCACACATGAAGGAGGTGGTCAAAAATGAGGTGGTCAAGTGGCTAGATGTCGAGATCATCTACCCAATTTCTGAAAGCGA
>JAHNEJ010000465.1:0-106740 GCA_022559845.1 Amorphophallus konjac | reverse complement strand
TTTAAAACGCTGAGCATGAGAAACCGAAACTCAAACCCCAAAGGCAAGAGTAGGACCCATTTCCTCGAGCATCGATCAGAGCACGAGAAGAGGGCAGTGTCCCCGCAGGCATACGAAGAGGGAGCCCACCAACGTCAAACGACTATATCTCCCTCACAGAAAGAAATACAAAATCAAAATCAAGAGAAAAGCCTGGTCGTGACCGTGCCTGGTACGATAAACGGAACCCCTCAAAGCAAAAGTCTGAATCCACAAAGGGGGGCCGTGGAATGTAAATGCTCGAGATTTGGTCCAAAGTTGTCCGAAAGGAAAGAGTTAATGGGCCCTTATTCGCTCGCCGGGTTAACGGCTTTGCCGGTCCTCTCAGGAGGTTTATCCCCTACGCTCTTCCTTCTCCCTCTAAAGATGAAGGTTCGATGGAGTTTCTGAAAGGTGAAAACTGCCCAGGGTCTGCGACCTTATTTTAATATACACATTTTGGTTGCCTACTTTGAAAAGTAAAAGCTATCGCTGTGAAGGAGTCTCTGTGTTTCTGGCTGGTCAAGACCCCTATTTACCACCTTGATGTCTTCTTGTTTAACCTCGGGCTTAGGCCAATGCAAGCGCGTCACCTATGGGTGCGACGGCGTCTGATTCCGGGTCAGCGTCGCGCGGTTGGTCGTTAGGGTTCCAGGGTGTTCCATCTTATACCATCTAGAGTTGTGAGGAAACAGACCCGGGTCGGGCAAATCATCTACCTCAAACACCTTTTGGGTGAATCCCTGTGGTCGGAAGCAACTGGGAGCCTAAGCATGGCATGACGGTATTGTCATCAGGGTAAGTCTTAGCCGGCGGGATCGTCATTCGAGGGGTCTAGAGGCCCAAATCAACCTAGATGTGCACTTAAGATACCTGGGAGGTTAGTAAGAAACCCCTGTCTCACGTAGGTTAGGTGCCATTTGGGTGCTTGCCGGGCGTTAGCAATAAAAAAAATTGAAATGATAAAAGCACAAAAAAATGGAAAAGAGAAATGTACATATTTGCAAACAAAAAAAAATCTTTTTATGATAAAACAAAAAAAAATGTCAAATATAAAAAGAAAATAAATTAATTTTGCATGATTATATTTGCGTGCAACATCTCTCTTTTAAATACCGCTTGCATTCGTGTGCTTGCCTGTCGCATTTATCATCACCGTATCTTTCCCTTGCCTTCGTTAAATAAAGGCTTGGCCCCTTGACCAGTTATCAAGGACAGTCACAGTGATTATTTGCTTATTGAGCAAGGGGCCAAGTCAGAACAGAAATTCTGATTTGTTTGTTTCAGTGATATGTGCAGGGATTCAGGTAACTGAAGCAAAGGTGAAAAACAAACAAACCAAACCTTGTGTTTTATTCCAAAAAAACCAAAAAATTTACATCAAGTTCCGCCCTCTCTCTCTGCATTACTCGTCCCACTACTCTCCGGGCAAAACACTCTCAAAGGTGCTACCCAACTACGAAAAGCGGTACTCCTGCCGCTCTGTACTCCTCTTCCTATTCCCACATCCCGGCGTTGATCCACGAAAGCAGCAGAGAAGCTACCAACACGAAAGCCACGCTCTCGTGCTTTTCGGTAGCGCTCCTCACCATCTCTCAGCCACTGTTCAGCAAGACCAAGGCCGATTCGGAGTTCGAATAGTTGGGCCTCCATGGCCCTTCGCTCCTCCCTTTCAGCCAAACTGTTGGCTCTTTCTCTCTCTGCGTTTCTTTCCCTCTCTGCCCGTTCTCTCTCACGGTCTTCCCTCTCTAACTGGAGAGTGATCCTCAGTTCCATAGCATCCCTGGATGAGTCGTCATCAGGATGACGCCGCAGTTCCCTCTCCAGTTCTGCTATCCTAGCCTCCTTATGCGCAGCTTGGGCAAGCGCTTCTTCCGTCTTCTTTTCCTGCCGAGTGTACCATCTCAGATACGCGATAAGGCGTAAACAAAGAGAACTCAACGCTGAAACTTTTACCTGTATACAGAGCATTCCTTCTGCCTCCGCAGCACGCTGCGTGGCGTGAGCAAGTTGCTCATGAAGCGAGTCAAGTTCTGAGGTGGGAATCCACAAGCTGGAAGAGGCACCACCTACTCCCATCGCTGGGGAGGCTGCGCCAATCTGGGCATGCCGCGACCATGTGAATTAGCAGCCAACATCTGGAATCTGGGGTTTTAACTAGGAACGTACTGTACACCTACCAAGGCGCTCGTAGCTCCGCGGGCATCGCCCAACTGTTGTTCCATCTCTGCCAAGCGAGTTCGTAAATTCGCTATCATGGCATCCCGGACATCCTGCAGCCTTACAAGTCAGCATTTTTACCAAAAAAACCAAGAAAAGGAGAAAGAAGAGAAGAGAAAAAGGGGAAACCTACCTCCACAAGTCCCCGGGGTTGGAACCGTTCTGCGTACTTTGTCCTATATAGACGCAAGTAGTCCTCGCTGTCCCGCGCCTGTGATTCTACAATCGTGCCACCCCGTTGCCAGTCCTCATACTGTTCGGGGAATCGCACGCGCCAGTCAATGCAAGTCGCCGGTCCCCGCGTCTTTCTCCCGACACGAGGTGGCGCAGCTGAATCCACCCATTCTTGAGCCAGTCCTAAAGTCCTCATAACTAATCGTAGCCGAAGTGGCTCGATTTCATTCAGGCAGTGCATCCATAGTTCCCGTCCGAACCGGGCACGACTTGCTAGAACCCACGGCTGGTTGGCATCGACCATGTCTGAGTAGGGTCTCCAGTTTACCATCGCCGTAGGGAACTCCTGTAGCTCCCGCCTTAACACCATCAGTTGGTAGGTTAGGGGTGCCGCACTCATGACGGGTTCCCACCGCCTGGCTAGCGGCACCATCACGGGTCGCCAATGTCGAGCTCTCCCCATAGGGAGGTAATAATAGCTCCATAACTGCTCGACGCAGGTCATCAGCACCTTGCGAAAACAACAAAAAAAATACAAAACAAGCAAAACCAAAAAAAATACCTGGATGAATGGTGTGAAACCACTCACAGTCATCTCACGATCCGTTTCTTGGAATAGGCCTGCAAACAAGTGTGCCAGCATGGCGGCTCCCCAGGCATAATACCCTACTCTTTCAAGGTCTTACAGCAGCTCCAGGAAGCAACATTGGATACCATCCCCTTTCGAGCTCAGTACCAATCTCCCCAAAAGGAAGAGGAGAAATCTCCTCAAATCTATGTTACATCTTTCCCAGTTGCCGAAATCTGTGCAGTACACGGCACGGCATCCTATTTCCATCCTTTCCATGAACTCTTCTGAGGATTCGTCATCCCGCCGACGAGTGTCGGTGAGCCCTAATGCATCCATGAGGGACGCCCTAGCTACCGACCTGTTCTTCCGACCATCTATGTCCAAACCCAGTAACTTCTGGGCACCTTCTCTGTAGTCCGCGTAAGTGACTCCGGTCACTGCCTCGCCTTCTACCTTCAGGCTTGTGATCCGGACCACATCCTCCAAGCTGGGCACCATGTGCCCCCAGGGCATCAGGAATGCCCGGCTCACTGGGTCCCATCTCTCACACAAGGCTTGGATCAGGACTAGGTCAAGTTGGATCGGCTCGATCCGAAGGAAGGTACCAAATCCCATCACGTCTAGCCTCGCCTTCTGAAAATCTGGGAGGCCCCTGTACGCTGCTACTACCAACTCCCATAAGATTTGTGATTTCATCACAACCTACACATACAAGGAATGGGGGTGAGGTTTGGTCAGAAGAAAGGAAGAAAAAATGAGAAAAGGGCAAGAAAACTTGGCTTACGAGTTGTGATTGGGCCCTTTCGCTGAAGTGCCCTTCAAAGTCTGAAAGCCTCCTGGAATTACTACCACTGGACCTGCTTCTCTTCGAGGAATGGGAAGATTCGCCCTCCATCCAACTCTCAGAATTTTGAACTCCTCCTCTCCCGTGAGAACTTGTGCTCCTCGAGTTATTCCTCGATATACCTGGGAAGATAAAAGGGACAAGAATTTATAGAAATGGAAGGAGTGCGGGCCAAGATTGCCTCCATCACCTGTCGATGATAGCCCTCGCAATAAGACACCGACCAAGCGGCCCCATGTGTCGCTTCACCGCTCGCACAGGGTGATTGACTGGACGAAGAATAGGACGAATAGCCCCTATGTTGTCTAGGGATACCCTATCATGTTTTGGAGGACGCCCGCAAAATTTGGCACAACATCCGGAAAAAGGAACAAGGGCCGTCAGTATTAACTTCGACGGCAGATTCCCGGGGAAAATGGTCACAACAAGACGTGATTCTCCGCTCGAGGCGGAGTCTCGACAGATCCATCACATGGGAACAGTGCAAAGGAGAAGAAGTGTAGGGAAGAAGGAACGCACAAGAGGACAAACAAGCATCAGAAAATCAAATCACTCCATTCATAATTCTACATAAGCTGTCAAAAACATCATAAACATAAAGAGGTGACGGGTCCACTAGCCCGCCAATCCTCACCATCACTCATCTCTCCGGGCACTCTCCTCCTCTCCCCCGAGGTGAGGGTCCCTCAGAAGCCTCCGGGATCCCCGTGCAGTAGCACCTGCCTCGCCTCTGGGCGCCTGCTCCGCAACAGTGACTCGCTGCTCCTCCCCTGGCGTGGCGAAGAAGCCACTGGCGGCAAAGCGACCGGACTGGCGGAGTCGCTCCCTGAACTCTCGCGCTCTCTCGTAGCGCGTCTCCATCCCTCCTAGCCTCTGCACGACGGCCTGAAGGCCCAGCTGGAGCTCCCTCACTTGGGCCTCCAAGGCCCTCCTCTCGGTCAGATCCCGCTGTCGCTCGGACCTTCTCTCGGCTTTCTCTCTCTCTACCTCTCTCCTCATCATCTGCAGAAGAACCCTTAACTCCAGGATGTCTGGAGAAGGTCTCTCCTCACCACGATGCCGCAGCCCCGCTACAGTCGCCACCCAGGCGTCACGCTCCTCTTCCGCCCGGGTCGCACGGGCCACCGCACCGGCAAGTTGCTCCCGGAGGGAAGCAATCTCGAGAAAAGGGGCCGAGGAACTGGAAGATGTGCCACCAATCATCCCCGCCGTCACTGTCTGCTGGGCACGCTGGAACAAAATAAACAACGGCCGTCAGTGAAACTCCAAAATCTGAAGTTAAAAGGGCGGCACGAAACTTACCAGGAGCGACAGCTCATGTTGAGCGACGCCCAGTTGCCGCCTAGTCTCTGACAGCTGGGCGCGCGAGCCGCCGATGCCACGCGTGTCCCCAGCTTGGGGAAGCCCCGCGTAACTCTCTCTCTGCCGCCGCAGGAAGTCGGCACTGTCCTGCACCAGTACACCCCCTTGCTGTCCAGGGAGACGTACGGGCCAGTCCTCGAGCCTCGCCTTGCCGCGACTCTCCTTCCTGACGCGGCTCGGCTCGTCCGCACTCGCCCACTCATCGGCCAGGCCCAGGGTCCTTGCCATGTCCTGCACCAAGAAAGGGGTCCCATATCAGTCAAAAGGAACGCGTCCCCTATCTAGGACGCGTCCATCATTTGAGTGCAACACTCGCCGAACCCTTTCCTCCTCGCACGGCTCGCTTCAAAACCCAAAATGAATTAAAAGAGGAAGAGATCGGAGGATCTACCGGACCGTGTTCACCTCCTCCCACGCCATCGGGCCCCTCGGGTCCCTCGGGGGCCCGAAGCGGCCCTTCCTCCTCCATGGACGCCGTTCCGTGCTCGGGCGCGTCCCTCCTTGGGCGAGGATTTCCTCGTCCCTCTCCACCTTCACCACGGTCGGGCCCACCGAACTCCATCGATCAAAAGAGGAGGAAGACGAAAAAGGGGCTAGCGCGTTTCGGCGGAAGGCGGGCTCGTTTGCGGGTAAGGCACGGGAGAAGAAAGGACCACCCGTCGCTTTAAATTTAAAATCAAGGATTAAGACGCGTCCTTGCGCCTGGACGCGCCCAAAAGGAGGAAAAGGAAACAAAATCCCCCCGTGCAAAACATAGTTCCCCGCTGTTCAGGGCGAGGTCTCGCGGAGCGTGCCTCAAGGGACAACTCAGTGCAAAAAAAGAAAGTGTGGGAGAGAGAAAAGTACACACAACACAAAAGCCATTTCCATTTCATATAATAGCTGAAAGTACATCATACAGTGAGAAGGGTGACGTACAAGCAACTCTCTAACTCTCACCATCACCCTCCTGGTCATCTCTCTCCTCCCTCCTCCGCCGGGGATCCCTAGGGGGCCTCTGCGAACCCTGAGAAGCCGTGCTCGCCTCGCCCTGCGGTGGCACTCCAGCCTCGAAGGCGCGACGACGCTCCTCGGCCGAAGAAACCAGGTAGCTGCCCATGGAAAAAGAACCAGACTGACGAAGTCGCGCCCCGCGTTCCTTCGCCCTCTGGTACCGCTCCTCGCTCTCCCGAAGCCTCCCCTCCGCCGTGCCAAGACTCAATCGGAGCTCCAGCAGCTGGGCCTCTAGAGCCCTCCTCTCGGTCTGATCCCGCTGTCGCTCCTCTCTCTCTCTCTCCCTATCCCTCTCCCTCTCTCTCTCCACGCTCTCCCTATCCCTCTCCCTCTCCTCTCTCTCCCTCATCGCCTCTCTCCTCGACAGCTCGAGGGCGATCCGCAGATCCACTACGTCGCGAGGAAGCTCCTCAGCCTCCCGTCGCCGCTCCTCCTCTAGCTCCGCAATCCGGGCGTCACGCTCTGCCACCCGGGCATCGCGCTCCTGCTCAGCACGAACAGCACGCGCCAGGGCCTCTCGGATCTCGGCCACCTGTCAAGACACGCATGCACCGTAAGAGAACAGTGATAGAAGGAAAGTAGCTAGAAAAGGGTCGCGGCCAAGCAAGCACTCACTCGAGCCTCGCGGTCACGCTCGGCCTCCTCAGCCCGAGCCACCGCGTACGCCAGCTGCTCCTGGAGGGCAGAAACCTCCGGAGGAGGGCCCCGCGAACTGGAACCCGCTCCACCAGCCATCGCGGCTGCCGCTGTCTGGTGGGCCCGCTGAAACACGGGGCAAACGTCAGTCAAAGGCTAAGCATCAAAAATCCAGGTCACAAAAAATTGCATTGCATAAACTCACCAGGATCTCCAACTCCTGTCGGATGGCCACCAACTGTCGCTTGGCGTCCGCCAACTGGGCCCGCAGGTCGGCGATCATGGTATCACGAGCATCCTGCATTACACATAAGTTAGTATCCCATGCACATACATATAGAAAGGTGGAGCAGTTTCATTTCACTTACCCCTGCCATACCACCCAAGGAGAGGCGGTCCCCGTACGTAGCTCGGTACCGTCTCATGTAGTCTGTGCTGTCCTGTACGTGGGACACTACTGGGACCCCGCCCTGCTGCCAGTCCTGGTACTGTGCTGGGAAGCGCGTGCGCCAGTCCACGATCTTCGCCTTCCCCTTGGTCTTCCGCCCAATGCGGGCCGGCGCATCTACGTCTACCCACTCCTGGGCCAGCCCCAACGTCCTCATGACCAGTCTAAGCCGCAGCGGCTCAATCTCGTTCAGGCAATGGACCCACACGTCCCGCCTGAAGCGAGGAAGACCCGCTACAACCCAGGGCTGGCCAGCATCGCCCATGCCCAGGTAGGGCCTCCACACCACCTGCATCACCATACATACATCATGTTAGTTACCATTCAGTCACATGCATAAACACAAAAAAATCATACGCATCATACCATGGCCTCGGGATACTCGCTCAGCTCCCGACGAAGTGACGCCAGCTGGTAGCCGTGGGGTGCTGCAACCACGACCGGCCTCCACTGCCGCGCCAGAGGCACGGCCCTCCTGTTCCCATGCCTAGCCCTCCCCATCGGGAAATAGTAATAGCTCCACACATGCATCCATCATACATCATTAGTACAATAATTGCATATTTAACTGTGGGAATGCATAAATAAAATGTTTACCTGGAGGAAAGGTGCGAAGCCGCTGACTGTCGTCTCCTTCTCCGAAGTCTGGGAGAGATCGGCAATCAAATGGGCAAGCAGAGCCGCTCCCCACGCATAGTGCCCCACTCTGTCCAGATCCGCCAAGATCCCGAGGAAACGGCAGTGGATGCCATCCCCCTTCGTCCCCAGCAGAAGGCGGCCCAGGAAGAAGAAAAGAAACCTCCGAAGGTCTAGATCCACCAGCTCCCTCTCGCTCGGATCCTGGGTGAAAGCCGCACGAGCATCCCCCTCCAGTCGAGCCAAGAACTCCCCTCCAGTCTCGCTAACCCGCTGGCGCGGGTCGACGAATCCGAGCGCCTCCATGATCTCCACTCGGCCGACTACCCTGCTGTCTCTATCAGTCACGCTCGTCTCTAACCACAGCAGGTCCAGGGCACTCTCTCGGTAGTCGGGGTAGGTCACCCCGCTGACTGCCTCTCCGTCAACTCGTAGCCCGGTGATCCGAGCCACGTCCTCCAGCGTCGGCACCATATGCCCCCAGGGCATCAGAAACGCCCGGCTCGGTGCGTGCCACCGCTCCCTCAGTGCCTGGATAAGAGGAAGGTCGAGCCGGAAGGGCTCGATCCTAAGGAAAGCTCCAAAGCCCATGGCGTCCACACGCGCCCTCTGGAAATCCGGCAGCCCACGGTATGCTGCTACCACCAAGGACCAGCTGATCCGGCCCTTCATCACGCCCTGCAAACCACAAAACCAACAAAGAACACATCAGCATCATGAACAGTCATAAAACAATAACACTGTATATATACTACTTATTCTTTTATTTTATTTTATTTTCATTTTTTTAAATTTTTAAATTTTTAAAAAATATTTTTATTTTATTGTGGAGGCGTCCAGGCCCCTGGACGCCTCCTCTTTTTTTCCCTTTATTTTTTTTAAAAAAAAAATAAAGCCAAAACAAGAAAAATATATTAAAAATATATATATTATCATGGAGGCGTCCTGGAGCCAGGACGCCTCCTTATTTTTATTATTATTATTATATTTCTATTTACTTTTCGTAAATAAATAAATAACCAAAAATAAAGAGAAAACGTGGAGGCGTCCAGGCCCCTGGACGCCTCCTTCTCTCACTACCCGACCTTCTCTCACAGCCTCTCGCACGCCCGTTTTAGCCTATTAAACCACAGAGTGAGGATTCCGAAGTACTTACCGGGTCGTGATCGTCCTCTCCCTCCACACCAGCATCCGCAGCGGCCTCCGCGGCCAGGAGAGGCACCTCCATCTCCTCTGCTGCAGCCTCCTCGGCATCATCCCTCAACCTCCTCGCACGACGAGCCAGTCGTTTTCGCTTCTCTGGACCCTGGCTCGATCCTCCTCGCTCCATGGGGACTAAGAATGGGTCGTCTAGGGTGACTGGGTCGTCAGATTGAACAGTAAATGAGCAAAAGGGGGGGGGCCCTTATAAATAGGAGTTACCTTATTTGGGGCGTCCAGGCGCCTGGACGCCCCCATAATTTTTATTTTTTTCAAAATTCAAAAAAAATTTGGGGCGTCGAGGCGCCTGGACGCCCCCAAAACAAAAAAATCAAACAAAATATAAAAATAAAAGTTGGGGCGTCCGGGACCCTGGACGCTCCCAAAACAAAAAATAAAATAAAAATTAGGGGCGTCCAGACCCCTGGACGCCCCCATAATAAAAAATTTTCAAAAAAAATATATTTATATATAATAAAAGTAAAAAAAGATAAGAATATGTATATAATCCAAACAAAATAAAAAAACACAAAGAAAAAGGAAAACCATAAAAAAGATAATAATTAAGGGGACGGGGTTCCGAAACATCCATGCCAGATTTTATTCCATCAGAAAAACAGAGTGAACTACATCAGGGGCTTAGGCGCTTTAGTCCTTAACTTCCCCAGTTCGGTTACATAAGCCCTCCACGGCTCGCATTCCTCCACCACGTGCGCTAAGGCCTTTCCCGCAACACTTGTCTTCCAGGGAGCTTTAATGGCCTTCGCTTCCTTCGCGTCCGCTTCAGTGCCCAACTCCCTTTTCTTCAAAGGAACAATGTCAGTCGGTGGCGGGAACGAATGGCGTGGGATGCCAATCTAGAGGCAGCACCGATGCGCGTTGTAAAGAACAAACTCGGTCGCGCCGATCAGTTGAAGATCAACTTCGGGAGAAGGCCTCCTGAGGAGATCAAGCGAAAGCAAACATGTCGGTGCGCAAGTGAAGAAGCCTTGTGTCACGGTGCGGAAGTGAGACCGCCAGTCTTCACGTTTCTTCAGCCACGGAACGCGGTTCACTACAGTACCACCAAAGCCTAACACGTCGGCTATGTGGTGAAGCGGGCTTTGTTGGAAGAGCTTCGAAGCGGTTGGCATTCCCTCGCGGTGGTCGAATTTGAAATGCAAATCCAGCCAGCAATTTAAGACAAGTGCACAACCAAATGGAGGCTTACCCATGCTCGAGGCAGTAAGGCCACTATACAGGTAGGCGAGGACAGCGGGTCCCACCCTCTTTCCACGCCAAATCCCGCAGATAGCACTCAGTTGGTCTTCCTCCACTATATTGTCGGTATAAGGAAACAAGAGAGCACCCGCCAGACAGATAGTGAACCCCTTCATGATTCCCTCCAAATAGTCATCATCTGGTGACCCTCTCAGGGCGTTCATGACCCACTCCGCAAGCTTTTGGAGATCGATCCCCTTCTGAGTACGGACCTTTCTAGCTGCGTCGGGCGGCATGAAGCTTTCAAGGACGCTTTCAGAAGTCCCCCGTGTCAGCATCCGCATAGCCTTCACCTTCCCATCACTCTTGAATTTCTTCAATCCGAGCAGAAGTTCCACCTCCTCGAGGAGGATGGTCACCTCGAAGGTCGGGAAGATAAAAGTGTGGGTCTGGGGATGCCAGACCTCCACTAGCGCGCCCATAGCCGCCCAGTCCATACGAATCTTCTCGTAATGCTTGGCGTGAATAAGGAGCCCCTGTAGATGCCACTTCGAGAGTATGGCCCTCATGCCAATGGAGATATTGGAAGTCAGCTTTGAAAGCCATGGCAGCTTGGAAAACTTCCTCGGGCCTGGGAAGAGTGGATATGGCTGGAAAGAAGAAGAAATGAAGGAAGTAAGAAGAAGGTTCACGTGCAGAAATTTGAAAAGAGTCAGCTTACCATATGCGACATGATCGTCCCACTCAGATGACCCTCGAGGTCGAAAAGTCGCCTAATCTCGCTGCTAGGCTTGCTCCTCTTCATAACACGGGAAGACTCTCCTTCCATCCTGAAGATCTCTAGATTCTCCTCTCCTTCCTCTCCTGAGCTTCCAAAATCCACCTTGGTGCATTTGAATGAACTAGCCTAAGGGGAGTTCTTATAGGAAGGGAAGGGTGCTACAGGACAGAACATGTCACATCAGTGGTCATTGTCAAGATTTTGTCTGGATCTCCTTTGAACTGTGGTGCGATTCTGCTACCTTTTGATGTTGCTAACCTTTGCTGGCCTATGCAGGTTTTACTAACGGACGTCTTTGTCCTATCTCCTGTCCCACCTTTCATTGGTTGGTCCCACCATGTCATGCATCATAGTATATGATACCTACGCTACTAGAACATGTCAAGGACCTTGCGGCCCGAACGAATCTGGGATTGGAGTTCCCCTTCAACAAAAACGGTGATGATCCCGGAAGAGTTTGCGTTGTACGGATAGGCCGTCAATTTGTGATAGAATGGGGACGACGGTTCCGTTCAGTGAGTTGGTGCGTGGATAAACGGGCCCCAGCCCAGTATCAGCTCACCGGATCGGTATCCTGACCCGCTCTTCACAAGTTGGCAATATTATCCTTGGCTATTTTCTATTTTAGTTTGTTTTAATTTTTTTCTTTAAACCCAGCATGCATTCATATAGGGCTTTGATTTACTGCGGAAGATCATTCAAGTGATTCGATTATGAAATCTGTTGTGTTTCAATTCCTACAAATATGAGATATTCCACTCCGAATGAAATACTGAGTTCCCTTGAGACAGCCCTACGCTGCTCTTCCAAAGGAGACCCTTGTTTGGACAGACCCTCAGATATTCCTTTACCCTTTTTTTTGACCCACCTTGGCCGCAGCACTTCCACATTGGCTGGTAACCACCCCCCAAAGGTGAAACCTCCGGTTTACGACCCAGGTACTTCCACACCGAGAAGTTGGTCTCCTTTTGTTTCGTGCCTGAGCGCACATCTCACCCTCCCTTATTTGATCTCCGTCCAAACAATCGTCAATATTTGAAAGATCTTCTTCAAGGTCGCCTCATTGAACTCCAAGGAAAGATTCCAAACAGTAAACGTCAAAAGCGTGTCTCATCACACCTTGGCATCGACTTATCAGTCCGCTCCCACTTCACTCCACTCCATTTCCACTACGTGTCGCTCCCTTGCAAAGCAGACGCCAAGGCGGGGCAGCTGTAGACACGCCATTCCTGACGTCTCCTGAGGAAGTCTCATATTACTATACGACGCCCCGCGACGGCTTACGCATTTCGAATCACTTGAGTACTTCCTTTTCTTGAGTCTTCTTCCGCCCTTTTCGGCATCCGGAATCGTCTCATCACGGCATTCGGACGGCATCAACACCAGTCAGACGCATCAAAAGGTTCCGGAACCAAGAAGGGTGTATGCCGGGCGCCCGCCGACGCCTGATCTAAGAACCCGGGTGGGTCTTAATGGGGGCGTCCAGGCCCCTGGACGCCCCCATATTTTTAATTTATTTTATTTATTTTCTCAGGGCTTAAACTAAATAAAAAATATATAAATTAATGGAGGCGTCCAGGACCCTGGACGCCTCCATAAAAACAAAAAAATAAAAAATAAGTATAAAATGCCAGTTGCCATACAAAAACAAAATAAATAAATAAATATATACATATATTAATGGAGACGTCTAGGACCCTGGACGCCTCCATAAAAACTAATAATAATAAATATTAATAAAATGCCAGTTGGCATAAAAATAAATAAATAAATAAAAAATACATATTAATGGAGGCGTCCAGGCCCCTGGACGCCTCCATAAAAACAAATAAAAAAAATCAAAAATGCCAGCCCTATCATAAAACGACAAGAAAATCAATAAAATAATATATTTTTGGAGGCGTCCAGGCCTCTGGACGCCTCCATCAACTCCCTCACGGGCGCCGGCCACCGAACGACGGTTTGTCGTGTGTGAAAAAAATCCAAAATATAGAGACGTCCGGTCAGCTGGACGCGCCCATTTCTGAATCACGAGGCGCCGCTCACAAAACCACGCGTTGTGCCGAACCGCGTGCGGCCATCGTCGATTTTCGGTGGACCTACTTGAGGCGTCCGGGACCCTGGACGCCCCCACAAAAGTATTCCAAAAAAATCAATAAAAATAGAATAAAATATTATTTCGGCCATGATGGAGGTGTCCAGGGTCCTGGACGCCTCCACCTTCCGGAGCTCTATAAATAGAGGCCCACCCCCTCAGTTCTAGGGGAGCTAAGCAGTGATCCGATAGGCTGCCGGAGCCCAGAGGCTACGGAGTCATTCTTCTAACCCGTGGGGTCTTTTGTAGGTGGAGGTTCTGCCGGCTTCTCGGGTGCCCACGCTCGCGAGAACACTCGCGCAAATCAATCCGCGAGAACACTCGCGCAGACTGAAGTTGGTCGAACAAATCATCAATCCGCGGCAACGGATACTTGTTCTTAATGGTCACGTCATTCAGCTGCCGATAGTCAATGCACAGCCGCAGACTACCGTCCTTCTTCTTCACAAACAACACGGGCGCACCCCAAGGGGAAAAGCTCGGACGAATGTACCCCTTGGCCAACAGTTCCTGCAACTGCGCCCTCAACTCCCTCAGCTCAGCGGGGGCCATACGGTAGGGAGCCTTCGCCAAAGGTCCCGTACCAGGTACAACCTCGATCACGAAATCGATCTCCCGCTGGGGAGGTAATCCAGGCAACTCCTCAGGAAAAACATCGGGAAACTCGCACACCACCGCAATGTCCTCGACATTCGGCTCCATCCGGTCAGACACAACCACAGACGCGAGAAAACCCTGACAACCTGAATCAAGCAAACGACGGGCTCGAATAGCAGAGATAAAGAATCGAGAAGAGGTGGAACGGATACCTTGGAAATAGAAGGTCCTCTTGCTCGGATGCTGGAAGTAGACCCTCTTCATCCCACAATCCACCACCGCTCCATGAGTCTCGAGCCAATCCATGCATAGAATCACGTCGTAATCCCGAAGCTGCAACGCATACAACCTGCCTGGCATACTCCGCCCATCGATCCACACCGGAACCTGGTCGAAGCAATACGGAGTGACCATAAAATCACCCGAAGGTAACTCCACTGCCAAATCACAGGACAACTGGGTCACCGGCTCCTCGACGCTCGACGCGAAATCCTCCGAAATAAACGAATGAGACGCGCCAGAATCAAATAAAACCCGAGCCGTACAACCCAAAATCTGAACGGTACCTTCCACGAGCTGCGACGCCACTGTCTCTACCCTGGTCAAGTGCGTGATCTGGCCACGAGCCCTCTGCCTGCCTCCCACACTAGCTGACCTGGGTAGCGGCGGATACTGTCCCTGCTGCTGCTGCTGCTGGGGAACCTGCTGCTGCGGCGGCCTCTGAGGACAGTCACGCGCCATGTGCCCTGGCTGGTCACACCAAAAACAGATGATCGGCGCCGTGCACTGCCTGCCTGGGTGGGTCCCACCACACCGTGGACAAGGTCCTCGCGATCCACCCACTGATCCCTGACGCTGCAAAGGAATCGGCTGCTGTACACTGCCCGATGAAGCTTGCCCTTGATCCTTGTGCTTCTTCCGAAGACTCTTCTTCAAGAACTTCTTGATCTTCGAGCCGAAGGACGCAGATCCTGCCACTGACGCTGCCGGTGCCGGTACTCCTGAACCACCCGACGCATGCTGGAAGAAACCCTGCTGCTGGGTAGCCGACTGCTGGCTGCGACCTGACAAAGACTGTCCCTGGCTGATCGGTCCTCGAGTCCTCTGCATATCCATCTCCAAGGAAATCGCAACACGAGACGCTGTCTCTAGATCAGTGGCCCCATTCGCGATCAAATGGTGCCTCAGCTCCAACCTCAAGCCCTGCACAAACTGCGTGGTCCTCACCCTCTCATGCTCCATGATATGAGGTGCATACCGACCCAGCTCGACAAATCGGGCCCTATACTGCAACACGGACATGTCACCCTGCACCAGCTCCAGAAACTCCCGCATCCGCTGCGTAGCAACGACGTCTGGACAGTACGTACGCCCGAAAGCACTGACAAAGTCACCCCACTCGACCTGCTCAAGTGGACGAAACTGAAAGGACGTCTTCCACTCGGAAGACCACCACCTCCGAGCCGTACCCTGCAACTGGTTGTAGGCCAACCCCACTCTGTCCTCGGAAGTACTCTTCGCAGAACTGAACACCCGCTCCATCTCATCGAGCCAATCGCGAGCCGCATCAGGGTCTGCCTGGCCGCTAAAGTAAGGTGGGTGGAACTGCATGAAGTCCCTCACCGCTCGGCCTGGCCCACCCCTAGCTGACGAGCCCTCAACAGTCTCTCCGCCAAACTGCTGAGACATGAGATGGTACATGCCACGGAAGAAATCCTCGGCCTCCGGAGCCCTCGCAGCATCCGCGGCCTCGGTAGCTCCCGGAACTCTGCTATGCTCCTCCTGGTCCCTCTGGACCCCCTGCTGGATCTCCTGACCTCCAGCCGACTGCCCCTGCTGAGAGCGAGAACTCCTCCTCGGCGCCATCCTCGCTCCTGAAGCACAAGACAGAAAACACGGAAACGGCAATGTCAGAATAAAACATGCGGTGCCCAATGCCAGCGTCACATGTACATCATCGTTGTGGACTAGTGGACCACTATAATTACCTATGATTCTCATGTAATTCCACAACCGCGCTCTGATACCAGCTGTAACGACCCGAGAATCCGATTACCGGGAAGGCCCGATAACCCGAGACTCGTACCGCCACCCACGAGTCCGAAGACTCGGAAGGGTTAAAAGGATGGTGTGAAAACTACATAAGCATCACAGATAATTGCAGAAATTAAATAGTTATAATATTAAGCAGGAAATAAATTAACAATTTACATGGTCCACAATAAAGAACAACAACAGCAACAGTAGTCCACGACTAGTACAGTGACAAGAAAGAAAAGTACAGTTACACGTGGCATCTCCCGGCTCTGACCTCTGGCACTACCTCTGGGCACCCGCACCACGCTGCGCTCCTGACGCGCTCCCCGAAGGTGGCGCCTCACCTGAAACACGGTGAAAACACGCAGGGAATGAGTCTCAGAACAAGACACAGTAGGGATCACTCGAACCCTACCTCGAGAAACGAGAAACCACTACTCTAGCGGTGGGAAAGTACCTCGGAAAGGAAAGCCCTGTACTCTACAGAACTAGACCCTACGGCACGCAAACCGACACACGTGCCACGGTACGAGAAGACCGAAACTCAACGGTCGAACCGTCAAAAACCCGAAGGTCGGAAACACACGACTGACAGTCTAACACTCCGTACTCGACAGGAGTACCACCCACTAGAAGCACAGCCGGTAGCGTCCCCTGACGTCTTATACCGCACCGCAGGTGAACCGCCTGACGTGGTAGGTCCTACCCGAGGCGCAAACACCGTACAAGTAACCACAAACAAGTGACTAGCTGGGGTCACGCCCGTCGACGTGGGTCCAACCGCCCCCAACCACGTGTGCACACACAGACCTTGCGTCACTAGGTCTGGTCCTCTGACCGGTTTTCCCCCGCAGCCGGACTCTGGCTACGACGAGGGGCCTACGGTAACCGGTCCACAAACCGTCTCGAAAGGTGGGTGCCCGTACACCACTCCCAGGTGAGACCAGCACCTCGTACTGGTGGGCTACGACTAGTGGAGGGTCACTGAAGGAGTAGACTCTCGAGTCAACGGAAAACAACGTCCGAAACCGACAACGTGTGGGAATCACCCCACGCACCAGCTCCGTCAAACGGGGCCACGGTCGGAGAAAAACGGACGCACCGCCCACGGCCAAACTCATGACCAAGGCAAACGGAACCTCCGGACACCAAAGACACGGTCACGGAACTCCACGGGGTGCCCGGGACGCACACACGGCCCAAGGGGAACACCCAACAACGAACAAAATCGCGCTAGGGATACCTAGCGCGACAGGGCATGTCGCGCTAGGGTCCCCTAGCGCAACAAGGGTTGTCGCGCTATGGCCCCATAGCGCGACACGGACCATCGCGCTAGGTCCTCCTAGCACGACAATGATGATCGCGCTAGGGCCCCATAGCGCGACACGAACCGCCAAACTGTTCATCTTCTCCGATGAACGCGCTCGGTCGGGGCAGCGCGACCTCCAAGAACGCGCTACTGGAGTATAGCGCGTTCTCAGTCCGCGGCCGAAAACGGTAAGAACGCCCAAAAATTCTAACCACGCCCCCATACCTCCATAGGAGAGGGGGAAAACAAAGGAGAAGACCCCTGGGGACCCCTAGCATGATTCTAGGCCCTCAAAACACGAATCCATGCATTGAATCCATAGATCGGGCGAGCTCTCCCCAAATCATGGAAAAACCCAAAAACGCTCAAATGGTCCCCTCTCGGCCTCCCCGCGGCCTATAAATCACGGAAAAGAACGGCATGAGGCTAAGGAACGTCACCCTACCTCAATGGAGCGAATGCTCCGCCAGATCGATCACGAATCACGAAGAATGCTCGAAGCTTCACGAACTCCCCACGCTTCCCACGCTCGCCGCACGCCCACGAGATCGCCTCACCGTCGCCCACGCGTCCGCGCCGTCGCCCCGCCGCCGTCCGTAGCCGGAGAGGGGCTCGCCACGTCCGAATGGGAGAGAGGGAGAGAGAGGGGGGGCTCACGGTCGCGAGAGAGAGGGAGAGGAAGAAGAAAGAGAAAAGGGAAAAAGAAAAGAAAAAGGATTAGGATTTATAGAAAATCCGAATTTTCGGAAAAATACCGAAAAATAGAAAAATACATTTCTGGAATCCTCGGAACGCACCTATCGCAACGGTACCACTCGTGCCCGAGTGAACGGCCCAGTTAACCCGCAGCGAGCGTCCGAAGGAAAAGCCGAAACACACACCGGGAATCGGAAAACACACGCGGAAAAGCCGCGGAACGCCTCCGGGCCTCCGAAACGACTCCGGATCGCGCCGATCCGAACACGAAAGATGTCCGAAACGAAATTTCGGACACAACAGAGCTGGACGCTCCGAAAACCAGATCCGGGACCCACGAAGAAGGATCCGAAAGGTCCGGGATATTACACTGGCGGACCAAGACCCGAGACCCACCGAGCCTTAATGGGTCCTATCCTACATGAAGGACAGATGCAAAGACTTCACTGCATAATGAAAACTATGCACTTTTTCTCTTTTCCTTCTCTTTTTCTTCTTCTTTTTTTTTGTTGGGCCTCCCTTGAGTTCCGCTTCGTTTGATCCCGAAAGCGAGGTGTGGGAGTATGCGCAGGTTAACCCTGAGTTAGACTACAAAGACCGAAGAGTGAATTTTCGGATCGCTGGTCCTCGTACCATGCCAGTTGTTACGTCTATCTAAAGCCCGTTCCAAGGGTGGGATAACTTGGTCCCTTCGACATCGACTAGCTTGTAGGCGTTGCCGGGGTAGACGGCTTGAATCACAAACGGTCCTTCCCAATTGGGTTGGAGCTCCAAATGCGGCCCTCCAGGTTTGACAAAAATTCTTTTCACGACCATCTCGCCAATTTTGAATTTTCTCTCAATGACCTTCTTTTGGTAATAGCGAGCGAGTCTATTTTGATAAACACGCGCATGCTCGGCAACGGCCAGCCGCTTCTCATCTAAGAGTTCCAACTGGACAAGGAAGGAATTACGACATTCGTCGAGGAGAAATTCCTTATCCAATTGTACCCTGAGAGAAGGGATCAGAGTCTCGTACGGGACTACCGCTTCCATCCCATAAGTAAGGGCAAACGGAGTCTGCCCAGTGGGGGTACGGATTGAAGTGCGGTAGGCCCATAGAGCTTCGATAAGCTTTTCTGGCCAGTCTGAAAACTTACTAGACTCGCATGTTTTCTTTATGATTTTGATCAATGTTTTATTAGTGACCTCTGCCTGGCCATTCCCTTGTGGGTAGTAAGGTGATGAATGATGCAATGCAATTGCGTATCTTTTGCAGAAGTCCTGAAGATCCTGAGAAATGAACTGTGGCCCATTGTTGGTGACGATTGTGCTTGGGACGCCAAACCTGGTGAGGATGTTCTTCACTTGTAGACTGTTGACGCCTTGATTTCTGCGTAGGCTTCGGCTTCGGCCCATTTGGTGAAGTACTCCGTCGCGGTGAGGATGAAGGATTTCTATTTGGTGATGGAGTTGGGATCACCTAAGGGACTAATGATGTCGAACGCCCACATGGAGAAAGGGCATGGAGAGGATATTGGATGAAGTGAGGAAGATGGTGAATGAATCTTATCGGCGTGAAGCTGA
This sequence comes from Amorphophallus konjac, assembly GCA_022559845.1. Classification (NCBI taxonomy): domain Eukaryota; kingdom Viridiplantae; phylum Streptophyta; class Magnoliopsida; order Alismatales; family Araceae; genus Amorphophallus; species Amorphophallus konjac. Next base: position 87,357 of record JAHNEJ010000465.1, on the reverse strand, counting down.
CACTTGACACACCTACGGACATAGATGGCACAATCCTCTTCCATAGTGGGCCAGTAAAAGCCGTGCCGGACAATCTTCTTAGCGAGCATTTGGCTATTTATGTGGCCACCGCACACACATGAGTGTGCTTCCTCTACTCACTTCCAGACCTCATTGTCATCAAGACATCTTAAGAGAACACCAGTGAGGCCTCTCTACAACAATCCTCCAACTAGGGCGGTTTATTTTAAATAAGTGGGGATAAAATCAGATTTAGGTGGAAGATACCTAGAAGAATTTACAGGATGAGAAGAAATCAAAGAAAATAGTGAGGACTAAAGCCTCGAAAACAGTGTGAGAATGGGCAGGTGCCCGAGGAAGTTAATGTGGAAGGAACCGGGTCGAACCCGGGAGCGGGATCGGGAGGAATCAGAAATTGATGAATTGAGAGAGGCGGATCCGAAGGGTCCGGACGTAAAGGAGGAGAATCATGGGGAAATGAATCTGGAGGTTCCGGAGGAAGAAGATCATGAGGGACATGATGCCCTGGGAAGTATGTAAAAAGGCAATTCAAAGGGGTGAAAAGAACGAAGGACGCGATGACTTGGAAGAACAAAAGAATAAATCGAAAGAAGGAGAGGTCCGGAGGTTCCGGATGGATTTGGGAAGGAAGGGCGCAATGCCCTAAGAGAGATGGAGAATAAGATAAGAAATTCGGAGGTTCCGGATGGGGTGTGAGAGATGGATAAAGACATGGAATTAAATAGGGAGGGGTCTGGAGGTTCCGGACATGGATGAATGTAGGGGTCCGGAAGCTCCGGACAACAAGGAATGTGAGGGTTCAGGGACCCTAGAGCAGAGGAGCTTGATGGCTTAGATTTAGATGACGGAAGGCGTCTCCTTAACCAATGGACTGCCCATAAAACGAAGCTGAATAGCAGCATGAGCAGTGATGGACTGGGATGGGAAGTGGATGAACTGATGTGGGCTCCTTCAACAAGGGATTTATTGTCCTTAAGCTTCACTTTATACTTTTCCCTCTTCTTGGTGTATCCTTGCGGTCGGAAGCAACTGGGAGCCTAAGCATGGCATGACGGTTTTGTCATCAGGTTAAGTCTTAACCGACAGGCTTATCATTTGAGGAGTCTAGGGGCCCAAACTAATCAAGATGTGCGCATAGGATACCTGGGGGGTTAGTAAGAAACCCTGTCTTCATAAGAGTCAGGTGCCATAAGATTGGTCGCTAGGCATTAATCCCAAAAAAATATAAAAAAAAACAAGAAAAAATTATGAAGTGGCCCTCGGAAGACGCCGTCGGGTGAGTCCCAAAGCGGGAATCCTCTTGGAGCATGTTAACCCCGCATTACGCTACTTAAGAACGATTCAAGCACCCCTAATCCAAGAACCATGCCAGTTGTAATAACACGTGTCTTTCAAAGAAACAAAAATTTTCAAAAAAAGGCATAAACAAACAACACAAAAAAATACATCCGTGTGATCTCATCTGTGTGCTACATTTATACATTCTGTTCCCAATTGTGTGCCCGTATGTTGCATTCATCATCTTTACTCTTACCTTAATTAATAAAGGCTTGGCCCCTTGACTTGTTATCATGGCTAGTCTCAAAACAATCATCCACTCTTGAGCAAGGGGCCAAGTCAGAACGGAAAAATTGACTTGTTTCATTGAGCAATGTGTACATAATTGAAAAGCAGGAATGAAGGCAGAAGACATAAAACTGAACATTCCTTCCTTTATTTCCTTCTAGAAATTGTACATTAAGTTCCGTCCTCTCTCTCAGTGTTACCCCTTTCTCCACTCTCCAGGCGAAGAACCCTGGAGGGTGTTGATAAACCATACGAGGCGATGCCTCAGCTGCTTTGTACCCCTCTTCCCGTCTCTGCTCTCCTTCGATCGACAGGGGTAGCAAAGAACCTACTAACACGAAAGCCACGCTCTCGTGCTCTACGGTAGCGCTCTTCACCATCTCTCAGCCATTGTTCAGCAAGACCGAGGCTGGTCCGGAGTTCAAACAGTTGGGCCTCCATGGCCCTACGCTCCTCCCCCTCAGCCAATCTGTCGGCTCTCCGTCTTTCGGTGTCTCTTTCCCTTTCTGCGCGTTCTCTCTCTCTGTCCTCCCTCTCCAGCTGAAGGGTGATCCTCAGCTCCATGGCGTCCCGAGAAGAGCCATCGTCTAGACAATGCCGTAACTCTTGCTCCAGTTCCACTATTCTGGCTTCCCCCTGTGCGGTGCGGGCAAGTGCATCTTGCACCTCTTTCGTCTACCATAACCATTATCTCAGGTATGTGAAGGCATGGATAAGTGAAATTCAATGGCGAGACTCTCACCTGTGCGGAGAGCATTCCTTCTGCCTCTGCGGCTCGCTGCGTAGTATGAGCAAGCTGCTCATGAAGTAAATCAAGTTCGGAAGTGGGGATCTACAAACAGGAAGAGACACCATCCACCCCCATTGCTGAGGAAGCCGCATCAAGCTGGGCGCGTTGCAACACACATAAGGTGACACTGAGGACCTAACGCCAGAAATCTTGGTCTATGATCGTGTGTATGTAGGCTTACCGAAGAACTCAAGGCTGCGCGAGTATCATGTAACTGTCGCCCCGTGCCTACCAGGCGAGCTTGCATGTTCGCTATCATAGTGTCGCGAACATCCTGTGGCCAGGACATAGGTTAACAAAAAAAAGAAAAAAGAAAAAAGAAAAGAAAATAGTGCTCACCTCTACGGTCCCTTCAGGATGGAGTCGCTCTGCATACATCACCTTATAGAGGCGCAGATAATCCTCGCTGTCTTGAGCATGTGACTCCACGGGAGTGCCACCCCATTGCCAATCCTCGTATTGCTCAGGGAACCGCACTCTCCAATCAACGGAGGTCGCCGGGCCACGCGTCTTCCTCCCAACACGTGGTGTGGTAGTCATGTCCACCCATTCTTGGGCCAGCCCTAGAGTCCTCATGGCCAATCGTAGCCGAAGTGGCTCGATTTTCGTTCAAACAGTGCATCCAGAGGTCGCGTCCGAACCGGGCACGGCTAGTTATGACCCATGGCTGATCGGCGTCAGTCATACCCGCATAAGGCCTCCAGACCACCTGGGTCAGGTCACACACATCTTCTTAATATAAAAATAAAAAAAATGGGGGAGAAAAAGATGATGATGAAATAATAATCACCATTGCCGCGGTGAACTCTTGCAACTCGCGCCTTAACACCATCAGCTGGTAGGATAGAGAGGTTGGGCTCGTGATAGTTTGCCACCGCCTCGCAAGCGGCACCGCCATCGGTCGCCAATGCCGGGCTTTTCCCATTGGGAAGTAATAATAGCTTCACAACTGCACCGTCATGTGTCATTAACATATCAAAAAAAATAATCAAAAAATCAAAAAAAAAAATAAAACAAAAACAAAAAAGGAGAGAAGCAGGATACCTGGATGAACGGCGTGAAACCACTCACTGTTATCTCTCAATCTGCTCTTTCAGACAGACCCGCAAATAGATGCGCCAACATGGCAGCTCCCCATGCGTATCGTCCCACTTTCTCAGGGTCTACCAGGAATTCTAAGAAACGGCAATGAATGCTGTCTCCTTTCGAGCCCAACAACAGTTTCCCCAACAGGAAGAACAAGAATCTCCTCAAATCTATGTTGGCTCTCTCCCAATTGCTCGCGTCTACGTAGTAGACAGCGCGGCATCCTCTTTCAGTCCTCTCCATGAACTCTTCCAAGGACTCATTGTCACGAGAACGAATGTCAGTAAGCCCCAACGTCTCCATGATAGGCGTCTTGGCTACAGACCTATTCTTACGATCATCCAGGTCCACTCCTACCAACCTCTGGGCAGCCTCTCGGTAGTCGGAGTACGTAATGTCAGTCAACGCCTCACCATCCAATTTCAGGCCCGTAATTCAGAACACATCTTCTAGGCTGGGCACCATGTGCCCCCAAGGCATCAAGAAAGCACGGCTCATTGGATCCCACCTTTTGCGCAATGCTTGGACGAGGGCAAGGTCGAGCCTGATTGTCTCGATCCGAAGAAAGACTCCAAGCCCCATCACGTCTAGCCTGGCCTTCTGAAAATTCGGGAGACCCCGGTATGCGGCCACTACCAACTCCCATGGAATGTGTGATTTCATCACACCCTGCACATACATAAGGAGGGGTTTTGTTAGAAGGGAGGAAGAAGGAACTGGAAGAAGAGACGAGCAAGTTCAGCTTACAAGTTGCGATTGGGTCCTTTCATTGAGGTGCCCTTCAAGTCCCGAGAGTCTCCGAGAGCTGCTACCACTGGACCTGCTTCTCTTCGAAGAGTGGGAAGATTCGGCCTCCATCCCAAGTCTTAGAACTCTTAGCTCTTCCGTGCCGTGGAAGCCCCTACTCTTCAAGATGGCTTTCGATGTCCCTGGGAGAATAAAGAGGGAAGGTATTTGTGGGAATGGGAGAAGTGCGAGCCGTGACTACCTCCATCAATAACCCCCCTCATGCTAGGGCACCTTCCTTGCGGTCCCATGTGTCACTTCGCCGCTCGCACAGGGAAGCTGATTGAGTGGTGCGACACGACGACTCAGAAATGACCCATCAAGTCCGAATGGATACAATAGGGAATAGGCGAAGGCCGTTGTTGTTGACTTCGATGGCAGATTCTCGTGGAAAAAGGGGCATGGCAAAGCTCGAGTCTCTGTTTTACGGCTAGGCCTTGTCGAGCACGTCACATAGAAACAGTAAAAGAGAAGTAGCGTAGGAAGAAAGGAACGCGCAAGAGGACAAATGAGCAACAGGGACACAAATCACTCCATTCATAGGTCTACATAAGCTGTCATGAACACTACAGTCGTGAACATCACAAAAGGGAAGGTGGGACCACCAACTCGCTAATTCATCCCATCACACTCACGCTCATCCCTCTAGGCGTCCCTCTGCTCCCCCCTAAGGTGAGGGTCCCTCAGGGGCCTTCTGGAGCCTCGTACAGCAGCACCCGCCTCGCCTCGCGGCGCCTGCTCAGCAGCGGCGACCCGCTGCTGCTCCCCTGGCATAGCAAAGAAGCCACCCATATGGAGCTGGCCAGACTGGCGGAGTCGCGCCTCGAATTCTCGTGCCCTCTCATAGCTTGCCTCCATGTCCTCTAGCCTCTGTCCAATAGCTCGAAGGCCTAGCTAGAGCTCTCTCACCTGGACCTCCATGGCTCTTCTGTCCTCCCTCTCCTTCTCCCTCTCTAGCCTTTCTCTTTCCGCCTCTCTCTTGGCCACCTGGAGGAACACCCTCAACTCTAGGATGTCCGGATGTGGCCTCTCTTCACTATGACGACGTAGCTCCGCTATAGTCGCTACCCAGGCATCACGCTCCTCTTCAGCCTGGGCCGCGCGGGCCACCGCACCGGTAAGTTGCTCTCGGAGGGAGGCAATCTCAAGAAAAGGGGCCGAGGATCTGGAAGATGCACCGCCAGCCATTCCTGCCATCGCTACCCGTGGGGCACGCTGGAACAAACAAACAACGGCCATCGGCTAAGCTCCAAATTTAAAACAAAAAAATTAAATAAAAAAATGCAACACTTAACTTACCAGGATCGCCAGTTCCTGTTGAGTGACGGTCAGCTGCCGCCTAGCCTCTGTTAGTTGGGCACGCAAGTAGTTGATGTCGTGCGCATCCCCAGATTGGAGAGGTCCCACATGACCCTCTCTCCGTTGCCGCAGGAAGTCGGTGTTGTTCTGCACCAGTACGCTCCCTTGCTGACCAGGGAGATGTATGCGCCAGTCCTCGAGCTTCACCTTGTCGCGACTCTCCTTCCTGACACGGCTCGGCTCATCCGCGCTCGCCCATTCATCGGCCAAGCCTGGGGTCCTTGCCATGCCCTACATCAAGAAGGGAGGGTCTTACATCAAACAACAAGAATGCGTCTCCTATCAAGGACGCGTCCATCATTTGAGTGCAACACTCGCCGAACCCTTTCCCCCTCTCACATGGCTCGCTCCAAAACTCAAAATGGATCAAAGAGGAGGAGATCGGAGGACCTACCGGGACGTGTTACCCTCCCCCCGTGTCATCGGGCCCCTCGGGTCCCTCAAGTGCTCGAAGGGGCCCTTCCTCTTCCATGGACGCCTCTCGGTGCTCTTGCGCGTCCCTCCTCGGGCGAGGAGTTCCTCGCCCCTTTCTCCCTTCACCACGGTTCGGCCCATCAAACTCCATGGATCAAGAGTAGAAGGAGACGAAGATGGGCGAGTAAATGTCGACGGGAGGCGGGCTCGTTTGCGGGCAAGGCACGGAAGAAGAAGGGCCGACTGGCGCTTTAAATTTGAATTTGAAAGTTAAGACACGTCCTCCCGCAGAGACGGGCCCATATTTTTTTAAAAAAAATAAAAAAAAAATTTGGGGCGTCCAGGAGACTGGACGCACCCATATTTTTTTAGAAAAAAATTTTTGGGGCGTCCAAGCGCCTGGATGTGCCCATATTTTTTTAAAATATTCCAAACCATAATGTCGAAAGCGTGTCTCATCACACCTTGGCATCAACTTTTCATTCCATTATCGCTCCATTCCACTTCACTTCAATGCCATTCCACTACGTGTCACTCCCTTACAAAGCAGACGTCAAGGCGGGACAGTTGTAGACACGCCGTTCTTTATATTACCGTGAGTAAATCTCATATTACACTATGATACCCCAAGGTGGCCTTCACATTTTTAATTACTCGGGTGATTTCCTATTTTTATGAAATTTTTTACATTTTTTTGAATTTTTTCCCTAAAAAACTTTGAGACGTCGAGGTACCTGGACGCCTCACTGTGTCTATTTGAGTCGTCCAGGAGCCTGGACGCCTCACTTGCAGGCCTATCCTTTGAGGCGTCCAGGAGCCTGGACGCCTCACTGCTTAGACACACGGATGGTGCCGATCCGCCGCTCGATTTGACGTTTCGAAAAAATCCAAAACTTACCGACGTCCTGTCATTTGGACGCGCCCACTCGTGAGTCACGGGTGCGCCTTCAAACCACTCGCTTTACCCACTATCTACGGCTTTCGGCGGCGATTCGGTGGCCGAAAATGGGCGCGTTTAGGGCCCCGGACGCCTCATCATTGAGGCGTCCAAGAGCCTGGACGCCTCAATGAATTTATTAAAATAAAAAAAATAAAAAATAAAAAGATATGTATTGAGGCGTCCAGTATCCTGGACGCCTCAACATTAAGGCGTCCAGGGTCCTGGACGCCCCAATCAACTTTACCTCTATAAATAGGGGACCCCCTCCCTTGAAGGAAATGGGCTTTAGATCCGACAGAGGAAGGAGAGACTCTGCCGGATCCCATTCCTAACCCGTGGGTCTTTTGCAGGGGGAGGTTCTGCCGGCTTCTCGGGTACCCGCGCTCGCGAGAGGAAGGCTAGCTCCATCTGTTCTGCTTCCACGTTGTCCCCACGCTGCCGAAGCTCCGCCGAATCCCGCCATCGGCACCTTCAATAAGTCATTCTCTCCCCTTCTCTTTTGTCATTTCTATCACATGCATCATCCCGTCATCCGTCATCTCCTTTCATAAGGGAGATCCGTTTTTATGCACGTTTGCACGATCCCCCATTCATCATAGCATTTTCCTCCTACTCGTGTCCGAGAGGGGTTTAAAAATAACACCAACCAGGTGTGTGACTTGCCACTATTTCATTATTCTTCATCAAGGGACTAATACTACACTGCCATCTTTTCTGATCCACATGTTATTTGTCTGTTTCTTCTTTTGCAAGGGTAACCAAGGAAAGCCCTCTCCATCGGCCGGCCGAAGGGAGAGGAAGTAGCAACCCGCCATCTCCAGCTTTTGAGGTAGGCGCGATCACTTTCTTTATTTTGGGGTCTCCGACCCCTGGCGATCACATCATATTCTCGAGGTCGCAGAGAGTCATTTCCCGCAATGGCCGTTTAAATCTCCGTCACTTATATTCTGTGCTGTTCTTATATCTTTTATATTCTCGAGGCCGCGGCGAGTCATTTCCCGCAATGGCAGTTTAAATTTTCGTCACTTATATTCTGTGTTAATCTTATATCTGTTATATTCTCGAGGCCGCGGAGAGTCTTTTCCCGCAATGGCCGTTTAAATCCCCGTCACTTATATTCTGTGCTGTTCTTATATCTGCTATATTCTCGAGGCCGCGACGAGTCATTTCCCGCAATGGCCGTTTAAATTTCCGTCACTTATATTCTGTGTTATTCTTATATCTGTTATATTCTCGAGGCCGCGGAGAGTCATTTTCCGCAATGGCCGTTTAAATTTTCGTCACTTATATTCTGTGCTGTTCTTATATCTGCTATATTCTTGAGACCGCGATGAGTCATTTCCCGCAATGGCCGTTTAAATTTCTATCACTAATATTCTGTGTTATTCTTATATCTGTTATATTCTCGAGGTCGCGGCGAGTCATTTCCCATAATGGCCGTTTAAGTTTCTGTCACTTACAATATATGCTTCTTATATCTTGTCATATTCTCGAGGCCGCGACGAGTCACTTCCCGCAATGGCCGTTTAAATTACTGTCATTTAAATTCTGCACTATTCCCATCCCCCGAGGTCACGGAGAGTCATTTCCCGCAATGGCCGTTTAATCCCCATATCTTGTTACGTTGTATCTGTCCCGCACGCACCGCCGGAGCGATCTCCCGTGGTGGTCTCTCTCCTCTTCTCTCTTCTTTCTGTGTTACAGCAAAACGAGCCCCCGCGCTCCGCTTCGCCTCCTCCGGCATTCTGCGTGACGTCGCTCACACCTCCCACTAGAAGCAATGCTGAATGCGTCCACTGACGTCTTAGTACGTGCCCCAGATGTCCACCTAGCACGATAGCCCCTGGCGGAGGCAAGGACACCGTACAAGTAACCACAAAATAAGTGACTAGCTGGGGTCACGCTCGTCAGCGTGTGTCAAACTGCCCCCAACTACGTGTGCACACACAGACTATGCGTCCCTGGTCTGGCCCTCTGACCGATTTTCTCCTCAACCGGACTCTGGCTGCAAGACGTGGGGCCCGACGAAAACCAGTCCAAAACCGTCATCTGGGAAGCATCTCCACCCACCCCATATCCACCTTCCTAGATCCCTTCGACCCTTTCACATGGAAGTTCAAAGGTCGTCCCACATCTATGCACATGGAAGTCACATTTAGGATAAGCATGCATGTGTCTAGGCTTACCACACCACTTGGCATGAACACTATGTTGGGTCCATTCATTCACATCACCCACATGTCAAGTAGGAAACAAGAGTGGTCCATATTCGGGTGTAATGGTCCTCCTTCATTCATCACGGGTCGTAGGCATGATAGGAGTATTCATGGATGTCCGGGCCCCCCAGCATTTGTCACCCCCATGTATGACCGGATCACCTATGGATGTCCCCGGTCCTCCCTGTAGATTCTAAGAAATTCACTTAGAACAATTAAAAGGAAAAAGAAAATGAATAGAAGAATGGGAAAAGAGGGAGAAAAGGGGAGCATGAGATGATGCTAAGGGGAATGTGATCGCCAGAGACACGATGGCCTCAAAGGATATAACAAATAATCAATGGAGGGATCGCGATATAAATACCTTAAATGCGGGGGAGATTGTGAGTGCACCTTCTCTTTCTATCGGCCAGCCGATGAAGATAGTTTTCCTTCATTGATTACCCTTGCAAAATTAACAAACACCAATAAACAAACATGGATTAGAAACCAAGATGTGTAGCATCAAATCTAAATGTAAATATGGACATAGAAAGCATGGATATGAACACACCTTATTGGTGTTTGGCCTTTAAAACCCCTATGCAAAAGGGTAGGTAAAAGATGATGTATGATGAAGAATAGAGGGAGATGTGCAAGTGTTACACTAAAGGAGATGTGCTAGAGTGCACAATAGGGGAAGATCTCAATAAAGAAATAAAAGAAAAAATGATATGATGCATGCAATTAACTAAAGTAAAAATAAGAGATAGGCGGGGAAAGCTTAGTGGTTTTCTCCAATTTGGCTTCAAGCTAGGATGAAGATCTTCAATGGAGGAAGAAGATGATGTAGAACTCCATGGATGTAGAGGCTTCAAATCTTCAATAGAGGAAGAAGAACTCCATGGATGAAGCTTTTAGGTGCATGGGAGTCTTTCTCCTTGAGCCTTTGGTCCGGCAGCACCTCCTCTTGAATTGATCTTGATGTTTTTTCACAAGGGAGAGAGAGATTCTATTTATAGGGTTGAAATTCGGAATTAATTCCAAGAGAAATTAGGAAAACATGTTTTAGTGAGATTTGGAAGAGATAAACATTAGGCAAGTGTCCCTTCAACATTGGAAAGTCATAGGAACCCTTTTCCAAGTGAAAAAGGAGGTTAAATAAGGAAAGGAAGGGAAATTCGGAATTAATTCCAAGAGAAAATAAGAAAACATGTTTTAGTTGGATTTGGAAGAGATAAACCTTAGGCAAGTGTCCCTTCAACCTTGGAAAGTCATAGGAACCCTTTCCCAAGTGAAAAAGGAGGTTAAATGAGGAAAGGAAGGGAAATTCGGAATTAATTCTAAGAGAAAATAAGAAAATATGTTTTAGTTGGATTTGGAAGAGATAAACCTTAGGCAAGTGTCCCTTCAACCTTGGAAAGTCATAGGAACCATTTTCCAAGTGGAAAAGGAGGTTAAATGAGGGAAGGAAGGGAAATTCGGAATTATTTCCATAAAAAATTAGAAAACTTAGTTTTGGTATGATGGAAAGGGGGATCCTTCCTCCAAGTGTCCTTTCAATATTAGGAAGCTATAGGAACGCTCTCGCAAGTGAAAAAGGAGTGTAAGTGAGGAAATGAAGGGGTGCTGCTGGAGTTCGGAATTGAACAATAATTGACGACCTTGGTCAAGGCGTTAATTGAAATCACGACTGGGACAAAGGCGTTAATTCACGGATTTAATTTTAGCAATAAAAACTTTCTGTATTTAAAAATGATGAAGAGACGCCTGAGGGAGAGGCGTTATTTAAAAACACGACCCAAGGAGGGTTGTTAATTCTTATTTTTCTGTTTTGGAAACCAGAAAATTCCAGAAACTGACGCCTTTGCCTCTAGTCGTCCTTTCTTCAAAACGCGCCTCAGACCAGGCCGTTAATTAAAACACGCCCCACTTCAAGTCGTGAAATCCAAAAAATAGAGAAAACTGCCCAAAAAATCTAGAAAAATAGGGAAAAATAAGACGAGGGAAAAAAAGGTAGAAATCCAAGAAAATTAGAGAAAATAACTCAAACAAAGTTAATTGGAGGGTCAAATTGGGGCATGTGGATGCACTTTTCGTTTATTATTCTCCTTTTTATTTATTCGTTTATTGAATGCGTGGGCGTGCCAGTCACCGGAGTGTATGTATGCCAAGATATGGTAATTTTATTACCCAGAAGAACGGGGAACGTTCGGTTAAACCTCGGTTAGAGCGGTCAGAAACCGATAAATATATTGGCTCGGTGCAAGAGCAAGCTGCGACCATACTGCGGTGGGCCCCCCGCGGTCGAAACAAGACTTGCATGAGCGTCATTAATATTTCCGGTGCCAAGGGGCGGCGAGGGAATATCCCTTGAATCGGCTGAAAAGCCCTGTGTCCGGAGAAGCGGACGTTCGAAACGTATCGGCCATTCGGGAGGCCATTTAATATTCGGACGGGAGTCCGGCCTTAGAATATTGTAATTGTCACGGGGGGGACCTGGAACATATGCATGTCGAGATACGGCAAGTTTATTAGTTCGAGACACTGAAAACATTCGGTTGAATCTCGGTTATTGTAGCCGAAAACCAGTGAATCTGTTGGCCCGGTGCGAGATCGAGTCAGGACCATGTTGGGGGCGCCTCCCGTGGTCCGAACAGGGCTTGCGTGGGCGTCATTAATATTCCCGGTGCCCGGGGGCAACAGGGAAGGGTCCCGGAAATAGACTCCAGAACCGAAAACGTGTTCGAAAGGAGCAGGCTGTAGACCGGGGGATATGAGCCGGACGATGACCATGATCGGGGCGGGCCCGAGGTCCAAGTATGGCCCATGGAGGTCTCGTTGATATCCCCATGGGAGGAGTCCAGGGGTGGCGAGAGCCGTCTCGTTCTATTCCGATTCTGTTGGTCACTTGCGGACCTTTCCATGTTCGGGCGAGGGCCCATGTTGAAAGTGCGACGTGGGTGGAAGCGACCCCGTGCAAATGTATGCCGAGTTTACGACAGTTTTAATGAAAGAGCGGGAGCAAATCCCGTTAAAATGAATCCGATTTAACAGGCTATCGGCCCGGAACGATGCCGGCTCACGACCATATTGGGGCGAGAGCCTTCAGCCATGTTGGTCACTTACGGGCCTTTTCATGTTCGGACGTAGGTCTGTAATAAGAACGCGGCAGGAATCGAGGTGAATCCGTTCAAATGTCTGCCGAACGTGCGGCAATTTTAGTAGCAGCTCGGAAAGGATCCGGCCGGAGAAATGAGTCCGGTTTAATCTGAATGTTAGCCCGAGGCGAGGTCGGGTCATGGCCATTTCGGGATAATTCCCAAGACTCAGGCCCAGCCCGCCAGGGCGGCATTGTTGTCCCTTCGGCACCGGGTCACGGGAGAGACGGGGCTGCCACGTGGATTACATTATTTTATTGTTATTTAAAAATTTTATCATTATTATTCGTTAATTTGTGCGTGTCTTTGAGTGAGTTTATTATTACTATTTATTCGTTTTTCTTGTGATTTATTCATTTACTATTGTTATTATTAGGTTTGTTATTATTTTTTGTTCGTTTTATTATCGTTCATTTGCTTGTCGTGTTTCGTTAAGTTTGTTATTATTATTTATTTTGGTTATCATTTATTTGTTCATCATTCTTATTGAGTTTGTTATTATTATTTATTCATTTTTTTGCTATCATTTATTGGTCTAATTATTATTATTGTTATTATTTATTTGAAGCTTATTATTATTATTACTTATTCCTTTATTATCCTTATTTATTTATACATTTTTGAATCTGTTATTGTTTATTATTTATTATTTATTTATTTATTATTATTATTATTACTCATATTTTCTGGAGAGAGAATGGGCCATTAGAGGGCTAAGGGGGTGTACCGCTGAAGGGTTGAGGGCGTGCCGCTGAAGGGCTAGGAGGGTGTGCCGCTGGGGGCAGGGGGTGTGCCGCTGGAGGGCTAAGGGAGTGTGCCGCTGGAGGGCCTGGGGGTGTGCCGCTAGAGGTGTGCCGCTGGAGGGCTAAGGGAGTGTGCCGCTGGAGGGCCTGGGGGTGTGCCGCTGGAGGGCTAAGGGAGTGTGCCGCTGGAGGGCCTGGGGGTGTGCCGCTGGAGGGCTAAGGGAGTGTGTCGCTGGAGGGCCTGGGGGTGTGCCGCTGAGGGGCCTAAGGGTGTGCCGCTGGGGGGGGCTAAGGGAGTGTGCCGCTGGAGGGCCTGGGGGTGTGCCGCTGGAGGGCTAAGGGAGTGTGCCGCTGGAGGGCCTGGGGTGTGTGCCGCTGAGGGGCTGGAAGAGTGTGCCGCTGAGGGCCAGGGGTGTACCGCTGGAGGGTTGAAAGGGTGTGTCGTTGAGGGCCAAGGGGTGTACCGCTGGAGGGCCAGGGTGTGTGCCGGTGAAGGGTATGGCCGAGTGTGCTTCTCTTCCATTTCTTTTAAGGCTTTTCTTTTCTTCTTTTCTTTTCTCTCTTGATTTTTTTTTATTAAGTTTTGCATGGGTTTCTTCCTTTCTTCTCTTGATTAATTTTCATTCTTTCTCTTGTAGGGGGGGGGATGTTCGAGTTGTTTAGTTGTTGTTCGGTCTGGTTCTCTTTGAATTGATTACATTGTTCTTCGCATTGGTTGAAGCATTTTGCCGTTGTTCTTTTCGTTTGTTTGTTGCTTTCTTTTAGTCCTTTTAGTGTGTTGTTGTTCCATTTGCTAGTTGCTATCTTTTATCTTTTTAATATGTCATCGTTTCTAATAAAAATTCGGCAGCATCTCCCCTTGACCCGAGCGTAAGGGAGATACAGGGAACGCGCCCACAAGGAGTGGCGGAACCCGGCAACTGGAGGTGGGCGCCCGAGAGCGGCAACACCTTTATAAACCTCAGAAAACTCGGAGGGTACGGCGTGCGGGAGACACTCCTAAGACTGGCTGAGACGGGAATGCACCGGGCAAGAAGGAAGGGTGGTGTGCCGGCGAAAGGCCTAGCTAGGGTGTGCCGGCGAACAGGCGGCTGAAGGTGTGCCGCTGAGAGCAGCTGAAGGCGTGCCGCTGAGGGCGTGCCGCTGAGGGCGGCTGAAGGCGTGCCGCTGAGGGCGCAAGTGAGTGTGCCGCTGGAGGCAGGCCGGGTGTGCCGGTGAAGGCCCGGTAGGGCGTACCGGTGAAGGGTCAAAGGAGGGGGGGAGCAGCGTGCCGCTGGGGCACCAAAAGGGGTGCACCCCCCCCCCTGGGGGGGGGGGGGGGGTAAATGGCAAGCAAAGGCAGGCGAAGACAAGCGGTTAAGGCCAGAGGCCTCATGGAAAGGGCCAAGACAGAGGGTGAATGGCTAAGACGCACAAACCAAGCACGGTAGCAAGACTCCAAAAGAGGGATTCTCATTCATGGAAAGAAAAGGCCACAGAGGGCCAATACATCGTAGGGAAAGGTAAAAAATGGGAACAACAGCGAAAAGGAAAGGGAAAAGGGGGGAATGAAGATACAAGGGAGGAAGGGGAACGGAGCATGGGCTCCTCCTCCCCTCCCAGACCTCACTCCTCTCTTCTCTCACTCTTCTTCTTCTCTTCTCTCTTCTCCGGCGACGGTGGACGGGGCAGCAGGGGGAGCCTCTCCCTCTTCTTCTTCCTCTTCTCTTCTTTTCTTCTTCTCTTCTTCTCTTCTCTTCTTCCTCTGTGTGTCCGTCTGTGTGGATGCCCCCCCATTCTGTCGAAAACGGGAGTCTTTTATACTCCCCAGCAGCGGGGGCTTTGGCCACGGCCATCGAAGGCGGGAAATGGCTTGTGATGATGGCATTTGACCTTCCCCGTCCTGGGTGTCAGTGGGGTAGCCTACGTGGCCCAACAATCGGCTGACACCTCAGACGGCTTCACTGCGCGCCAAGGATGCGTAGGGTATGGGCTTCACGTCGTTTGCCGTTGAAAAAGCCTTCCGCTGTGCCGTTGGCGGGCTGAACAGGCGTGCCGTGGGGGAGCCAAAAGGGCGTACCGCTGGGAGCCCAAATGGTCGTACTGCTGGAGCCCTGAATGGGCGTGCCGCTGGAGCCCTGAAGGGCGTACCGCTGGAGCCCTGAAGGGCCGCGCCGCTAAACCCCGTGTGGGGTGTGCCGCTGGAGGGCTTGCTGGGCGTGCCGCTGAAAACCCTTTGGGGCGTGCCGCTGAACCCCCCGTGGGGGCGTGCCGTTGAAACCCCCTCCAAGGGGGGTGTGCCGTTGAAACCCCCCAGGGGGGGTGCACCGTTGAGGGGCCTTGGGGCCGTGCCGCTAGGACCCCGAGGGGGTGTGCCGCTGAAGGGCTCCCCATGGGGTGTGTGTACCCGTGGCTGTTCTGAGCCTATTGTGGGCACGAGTCATGGCCCGTTTGATTCTCTTTGAGGCCCACGAGCTGTGGGGCCTTTTGTGCTTGATTTCTCCGGGGTTTCTTCACTCGGCGTCGTTGTTGATGCGAGGCTGGGCAGGATATCTGGGTGTGCAATTTTCGGTGTCCACAAATACCCCCCACCCACGGGTAGCGCAGGTGAAGGATGAGCCGGGCGGTGCCCGCGGGTGTACTGGTCTCTTTTTTCTCCTCGTCGGTGCCGACAGGGTGCCGGGGACTGACGTAGTTTGCTTGTCTCTTCTTCTCTTCGTCAGTGCCGACGGGGTGTCGGGGACTGACATGATATGTTGGTCTCTTCTCTTCTTCATTAGTGCTGATAGGGCGTCTGGAGCTGCTGTAGCATGTTGGTCTCTTCTTCTCGTTTGCATCAGTAAGGACAGGGTGCCGGGAGCTGCCTTGGTTCGTTGATCTCTTTGTCTCTTTATCAGTGCCGACGGGGTGTCGGGAGCTGACTTGGTATGTTTGCTTCTTCTTATCTTCATCAGCGCCAACATGACATTGGGAGCTGCCATGATATGTTGATCTCTTTGTCTCTTCGTCAGTGCCGACGGGATGTCGGGAGCTGACCTGGTTTGTTGATCTCTTGGTCTCTTCATCAGTGCCGACAGGGCGTCGGGAGCTGACCTGGTTTGTCGATCTCTTGGTCTCTTCGTCAGTGCCGACGGGGTGCCGGGAGCTGACATGATTTGTTGCCTCTTGGTCTCTTCGTCAGTGCCGACAGGGTGTCGGGAGCTGACCTGGTTTATTGATCTCTTGGTCTCTTTGTCAGTGCTGACAGGGTGCCGGGAGCTGACATGATTTGTTGTCTCTTGGTCTCTTCGTCAGTGCCGACAGGGTGTCGGGAGCTGACCTGGTTTGTTGATCTCTTGGTCTCCTCGCCAGTGCCGACAGGGTGCCGGGAGCTGACATGATTTGTTGTCTCTTGGTCTCTTCGTCAGTGCCGACAGGGTGTCGGGAGCTGACCTGGTTTGTTGATCTCTTGGTCTCTTCATCAGTGCCGACAGGGCGTCGGGAGCTGACCTGGTTTGTCGATCTCTTTGTCTCTTCATCAGCGCCGACGGGATGCCGGGAACTGAAGCTGTATATTGGTCTCTTCATCTCTTCTCTTTCTTTTCTTCTCTCTTTTCTCTTCTTCTCTTTTTTTTTCCTTCTCTTCTGTCATCTCTTTTTTGTCCTTTTTGTTGTTGTTTTTTTGTTTCTTCTCTTCTTCCTTTCTTTTTTTTCTCTTTCTTTTTCTTTGAAGAACTCCAGGTGGCTACTGGCGTGGATGCCAATGATATAAGAGCTGTCGGCACATCGGTCGATAATTGAAAGCTGTTGACATGGGGGCCGATAATTGAAAAGCTGTCGGCTCAGGGGCCGATAATCGAAGGCTGTTGGCATGGGAGCCAATAATTGAAAAGCTATCGACCCGAAGGCCGATGATTGAAAGCTGTCGGCTCAGGGGCCGATAATTGAGAGCTGTTGGCATGGGAGCCAATAATTGAAAAGCTGTCGACCCGAAGGCCGATGATTGAAAGCTGTCGGCTCAGGGGCCGATAATTGAGAGCTGTTGGCATGGGAGCCAATAATTGAAAAGCTATCGACCCAAAGGCCGATGATTGAAAGCTGTCGGCTCAGGGGCCGATAATTGAAAGCTGTTGGCATGGGAGCCAATAATTGAAAAGCTGTCGACTTGAAGGCCGATGATTGAAAGCTGTCGGCTCAGGGGCCGATAATTGAGAGCTGTTGGCATGGGAGCCAATAATTGAAAAGCTGTCGACCCGAAGGCCGATGATTGAAAGCTGTCGGCTCAGGGGCCGATAATTGAAAGCTGTTGGCATGGGAGCCAATAATTGAAAAGCTGTCGACCCGAAGGCCGATGATTGAAAGCTGTCGGCTTAGGGGCCGATAATTGAAAGCTGTTGGCATGGGAGCCAATAGTTGAAAAGCTGTCGACCCGAAGGCCGATGATTAAAAGCTGTCGGCTCAGGGGCCGATAATTGAGAGCTGTTGGCTCAAGGGCCAATGATTGAAAAGCTGTCGGCTCAGGGGCCGAAAAGGGAAGTCAAAACAGCCAAGGCTGGGAGCGGGCTTAAAGAGCCGAAGTCGGGGATTAACGAGCCGCGAGGGCAAGAGGTAGGCCATGGGGGCCAAGCTTGGGCTCTACGAGCCGGTGCTAGGAAAGTAGGCTTCGATGGCCGAAATTGAGTTTATTGCACACGCACATTCTTGTTATTTTATTGTTATTATATTTTTTTATTTTTTATGTTGTTGTTTTTTTTTGTCATCATTTTTTTTCTTCTTCTTTTTTTTTTAAAGCATGCAAGCATTCATTAGCAGGCATAACGTAAATATAAGTAAGACAGCTCCCTCTATAGGGGATAGGATAGGGACGTCACCCGTAATTCGTAGATGCGGTGCGGGCCGCGAGGCACAATCGAGGGGTGGTGCACCCGTCAAGAGGATATCGCATGTCTTGCATGCATAGCCTAAATTCGCGCATTTCACCCGAGGCAATTCTCTGTAGCGTGGCAGTGCAAATGTGTGAACAAAGGGCCCTAACCATAGGGATATGCAGGTTTTCCTGGTGATACTCGAGGATCACTCTAGCGCCTACACCTTAGTTCCAGGCTTTCGACTTTCGGTAGCTTCACACAGCCCCCATCTGTTTATTTTGGTAGCGGATTTCACAGTTCGGCGCGAGTCTCCTCATGTGTCTCAATGGGGATTCCCGGCTACTAGGATTCATCCTTATTATAATTCTATTACGGATTCTACCGTTCGGCGCGAGTCTCCTCATGTGTCTCAATGGGGATTCCCGGCTAATAGGTTTCATCCTTATTATAATTCGCTTCACCATTTCGCGCGAGTCTCCTCATGTGTCTCAATGGGGATTCCCGGCTACTAGGATCCACGTGTCTCTCCTTTTTTTTCCCTCTCTTTTTTTTTTAACAGTGGGGGTAGGCAACTTTTTCCTCACGATTACCTTTCACGCGAGTGCAGGAATTCAAGCATCCGTAGAGTGCTAAGAAGAAATTCGGGTAATCCCTATAGTTGAAGGCTATTGGACACATTAAGTGCGAAGTGTGGGAGCGTTGCCTCAGGTTTATTTTGTGAGTTGGGCTTAGCGATTCAGCCATGACTCTTCCTCTTGACGTGTGCACTTGCCATAATTGGGTTCCCTTCGAGCGTACGCCATGACATCCGTGCATCTGGAGTCGGGGCGATATTATTATTATAGCAAGGAAACACGGTCCTAGAAAATTTCAAGGAAGTGTATTATTCTATATTAAGCAACCATGCAAGCAGGGCAATCATGCATTCTCCTTTTTTGTTTTGTTTTTGTTTTCTTCCCTTTTTTTGTTGTTGTTTTTGTTTGTTTTATAAGAAAATATTATTGTTACATATAAGTGTAGTGGTAGTAAAGATATTAGGGAAGCAGACCACGAACGGCTGAAAGGGTATTAGGGAGGCGGGCCATAGAACCCGAGGAACCTCACCGGAGTGAGCCATAAGGGCCAATGATGAGATAGCTGTCGGCCATGAGCCGATGATGAGGTAGCCGTCGGCTAAGAGTCGATGATAAGGTAGCTGTCGGCTAGGAGCCGATGATGAGATAGCTGTCGGCTAAGAGCCGATGATAAGGTAGCTGTCGGCTAGGAGCCGATGATAAGGTAGCTGTCGGCTAGGAGCCGATGATGAGATAGCTGTCGGCTAAGAGCCGATGATAAGGTAGCTGTCGGCTAGGAGCGGATGATGAGGTAGCTGTCGGCTAGGAGCCGATGATGAGATAGCTGTCGGCTAAGAGCCGATGATAAGGTAGCTGTCGGCTAAGAGCCGATGATAAGGTAGCTGTCGGCTAAGAGCCGATGATGAGGTAGCTGTCGGCTAAGAGCCGATGATAAGGTAGCTGTCGGCTAGGAGCCGATGATGAGGTAGCTGTCGGCTAGGAGCCGATGATTGAAAGGTGTCGACCCGAAGGCTGATGAAAGGGTAGTGGTCGGCTTGAAGCTCCGATGGCTGAAAGTTGGTCGGTTTAGCGCCCCGTCGGCGGAAGGTCTAGCGCGTTTAGCGCCCTGTCGGCGGAAGGTCTAGTCGGTTTAACGCCCCGTCAGCGGAAGGTCTAGTCGGTTTAACGCCCCGTCGGAAGGCTGATTGGTTTCTATTTGTTTGATGGTTGGAAGTCGGAGGTAGAAGTTTACCTCATAAAGATTTTTTAAGAGGCGGGTACAAAGACCATGTTCGCCTCATGCTGTTCTTTCTCTTCTTCTCTCCTTTTGTGTGGAGAGGCGGGTACAAAGACCATTGTTCGCCTCATAATTGCTCTTTTTTTCTTCTTCTTTTCTTCTGTGTAAAGAGGCGGGTTTAGTGACCACGTCTGCCTCATGTGCCTTTTTTTCTTCTTATTTTGTGGAGAGGCGGGTGCAAGGACCATGTCTGCCTCATATGTCTTTTCTTTCTTTTCTTCTCTTCTTTTGTAGAGAGGCAGGTGCAGAGACCATGTTCGCCTCATATCCTTTTTTTTCTATTCTTCTTTTGTAGAGAGGCAGGTGCAGAGACCATGTTTGCCTCATGATTGCTCTTTCTCTTCTTCTCTTCTTCTTTTATGGAGAGGCAGGTGCAAGGACCGTGTTTGCCTCGTGATCATTTCTTTCTTTTCTTCTCTTCTTCTTTTGTGTAGAGAGGCGTGTGCGAAGACCGCGTCTGCCTCGTGACCCTTCTTCTATTCTTCTTTTATGGAGAGGCAGGTGCAGGGACCATGTTCGCCTCATGTCTCTTTTTTTTTCTTCTATTCTTCTTTTGTAGAGAGGCAGGTGCAGAGACCATGTTTGCCTCATGATTGCTCTTTCTCTTCTTCTTTTCTTCTGTGTAAAGAGGCGGGTTCAGTGACCACGTCTGCCTCATGTGTCTTTTTTTCTTCTTATTTTGTGGAGAGGCGGGTGCAAGGACCATGTCTGCCTCATATGTCTTTTCTTTCTTTTCTTCTCTTCTTTTGTAGAGAGGCAGGTGCAGAGACCATGTTCGCCTCATGTCTTTTTTTTTCTATTCTTCTTTTGTAGAGAGGCAGGTGCAGAGACCATGTTTGCCTCATGATTGCTCTTTCTCTTCTTCTTTTCTTCTGTGTAAAGAGGCGGGTTCAGCGACCACGTCTGCCTCATGTGTCCTTTTTTTTTTTACTCTTCTCTTCTTTTCTCGTTAATGCTTCCATGCTGGAGTGTATTTCTCTTACTGTGCCCCCAGGTCGGGGTGTAGCTTCATTTGGTATGCATCCCCCCCCTGAGGGGTGTGTTTTGCCTCTCTGCTTCCATGCCCCCAGGCGGGGTGTTTTTTTTTTGCTTCTATGTCCCCAGTCCAGGGTGTGTTTTTTTTTAATGCCCCCGAGGCGGGGTGTAGCTCTCTTCAAATGCCCCCATGGTGGGGTATACCCTTCACGGCTTCTTTGCCCCAGGTGGGGTATGTTTCTTCTTCAATTACCCCTAAGCCAGGGTGGACTTCTCTTCATATGTCCCTGAGTCGGGGCGTGTTCTTTATAGCTTTTAGGCCCTCGAAGCGAAGTATGCTTCTTCTTCGTATGCCCCTGGTACGGGGTGTAGCTCTCTTCAAATGCCCCCCTGGACGGGGGTGTATCTTTTACTTCTTATGCCTCCCCTTAGGCCGGGGTGTATCTTTTGTTTCTTACGCCCCCCTGAGGTCGGGGTGCATCTCTTTACGGCTTCTGTGCCCCCGAAGCAGGGTATGTTGTTTCTTCAAACGCCGCTTGGGCAGGGTATATCTTTCTTCTTATGCTCCCAAATCGGGATGTATGTCTCTTCGCTTCTGTGCCCCGAATCGGGGTAGATGCTTCCGCTTCTTATGCACCGAGGGCGGAGTGCGTCTCTTTCTGTGCCCCCAGAGCGGGGTAGATGCTTCTGCTTCTTATGCGCCAAGGGCGGAGTGTATCTCCTTTTTTTGTGCCCCCAGAGCGGGGTAGATGCTCTGCATGTGTCCCCGGGTAGGGGTGTAGCTTTGTCTCCCATGGAGGGGGGTGTGTGTTGTTTCTTCAAAAGCCCCCAGACCAGGGTGTATTCTTCTCTTTCTTATACTCCCGAGGCGGGAGGGGTTCTCTTCATGTGCCCCCGGGAATGGGGATATGCTTCTTTCTTCAAGTGTCCCCAGGCCGGGGTGAATTCTTTTTTTCAGACACCCCGGGGGGAATGTTTGCTTCTTGTGCTCCCAAGGTGGGGTGTATTTTTTTGCTTTTGATGCCCCCAAGGTGGGGTGTATTTTTTTGCTTTTGATGCCCCCAAGGTGGGGCGCATTGCTGCTTCTGATGCCCCAGAGCGAGGTATCCCCTTTTTTTTTATATGCCCCCGGCACGGGGTGTATTCCGCTTCTAGTGCCCCTAGAGTGGAGTGTATTGCCGCTTTTGATGCGGGGTGTAGTTCTTGCTTTTTATGCACCCGAGGCGGGGTGAATTCTTCTTCTTTGTTTATGTGCCCCCATATCGGGGTGTATTCCTCTCTTCATATGCTTCCCAAAGCCGGGGGATGTTGTTTGTTCTGCTTCAGATGTCCCCCCCGGGGGCTTAATGTTGCTTCATGGACTCCGAGCCTGGGGTATGCTCCTCCAAAGGTCCCTAAGCCGGGGTGGATTCTCTTTTCTTCTCATGCTCCCAAGGCGGGATGTAGCTTCTTCCAGTACCCCTAAACAGGAGCGGATTCTTTATGGCTTCTATGTCCCCTGGCGGGGTATGCTTCTTCTTCAAATACCCCTAGGCCGGGGTGAATTCTCTTCATATGCCCCTGAGTCGGGGCGTGTTCTTTATAGCTTCTAGGCCCTCGAGGCGAGGTACGCTCCTTCTTCAAATACCCCCGATACGGGGGTGTGTTTCTTGGCTTCATATGCCCCGGACGTGGGGTATATATTTTGTTTCTTATGCCCCCGAGCCGGGACGTAGCTTCTTGGCCTCATATGCTGCCGAGGCGAGGGGTATGTTGCTTCATGTGCCCCTGGGGGGGGACGCATTTTGCCTCTGCTGCCCCTTGGCGGGGTACATCTCTTGGCTTCTTACGCCCCCAAGGTGGGGTGTGTTTTCTTCTTGTGCCCCCGGGGTGGGGTATGTTGCTTTTTGCACCCCAAAGGTGGAGTGTACTTATCTTCAAGTGCCCCTGAGTCGGGGCGTACCTGTGTCTTACATGCCCCCATGCGGGGTGAGCTTGGCTTCTTGTGCACCCGGGGCGGGGTGAGTTCTTCTCATTTGCATGCCCCTGAGTCAGGGCGTGTTCTTTATAGCTTCCAGGCCCTCGAGGCGAGGTGGGCTTCTTCTTCAAATACCCCGGGACGGGGGTGTGATTCTTGGCTTCATATGCTCCCAAGACGGGGTGTATTTTACTTCTTCTCATGACCCCAGGATAGAGTGTATTCGCTTCATGTGCCCCCGGCACGAGGGTGTATCTTTGCTTTTTATGCCCCCCCGGGGGGGATTCTTCTTCTTCTGCCCCGACACGCCGGGGAATGTCTGCTTCTTGTGCCCCGAAAGTGGGGTGTGTTCTTGATGGCTCCTGTGCCCCCGTCGGTGGGGTGTATTTTTTTCTTCAAATTCCCCTAAGGCGGGGTGTATTCTTTGTCGCTTCATGTACCCCCGAGTAGGGGTGAATTCTTTTCTTCTTACGCCCCCATGGCGGGGTATGTCTTTTGCTTCATGTGCCCCCATATCGGGGTGTATTTCTCTTCTTCAGATGCCCCTAAGCTGGGGCGCAACTCTATTTCTTCTTATGTCCCCAGGTCAGGGCGGATTCTTCCTCAAATGCCCCGAAGCCGGGGTGTAGCCTTTGCTTTGTGCCCTTCAGTCGGGGCGGATTCTCTTCATGTGCCCCTGGGAATAGGGTGTATCTCCTTTTTTGCCTCTTATGCCCCCGTAGCAGGGTATATATCTTCTTCTTATCCCCCATGGCAGGGTATATGCATGCTCTCTTCGGGAGTGGTGGCCGTGCTTGGCCTCATTGCTATAAAGCATTCCCCACAGCGGGCAGCCATTCACCAAGCTACGATTGTGGCTCGCTGGGTCTTTTAACAGCCACTCGAGGGGCCGTCTTGTGCCGGATGGAGGCAGCAGGAAGGAGGAATGAGCGGGGTCATTACACCACGGACTCGGAGCCTCCTAGAGTCGGGCGGGATGCCGGGTTTCTTCTTGCTCTTTTAGTCGGCGATGCTGGCCGACTTTTCTTTTTTTCTTCTTTCTCTTTTTCTTCTCTTTTTTTTTTCTTCTCTTCTTCTCTCTTTTTTTGTCCCTTCTTCTCTTCTCTTCTTTTTGTATGATTGACCATGGTGGGGGTGCAGGAGAGCGCTCACCCCCTGAGGGAGGGGATGAGTGGTTCGCTCCACCGCATCAACTCCACAGTGGTAATCTTTGTTCAGCACGGGTCTCGACGGACGTGGCCGTACAACCCTCTATTGTCAATTATTTCTCTTCTTTTTTTGCTTCTTTCTTTTCTCTCTTTTTTTTTCTTTTTCTTTACCTTCCTTCCTTTCTTCCTTTCTTCTCTTCTTCTTTTCTTCTCTTTCTTCTTGAGGGAAACGGGGGGCTTGATTTCCCCTCCCTTCTATTCTCTTTCTCTTATCTTCTCTTCCCTTTTTTTCTTATAACAGCCCTCATGATTCTTGGAAGCTGCATATGCTTCGAAGCAGCGTTCTCGAGGCCGCGAAGGCAGCTGCACCGAGCCAGGCTTTTCTCCCCATAGGACTGGCGAAGACAGCACCTGCAATTCATCAAAGCAGGCAAACATCGTTTATTAGGGGGGCCATGAGGCCCTGAATCCCGGCGAAGAGATGAAGGGTGGTTTGGTCCCACCGGGCGTGCCAGAATTGTGGACGCACTTTTTTCACTTATTATTCTCCTTTTTGTTTATTCGTTTATTGAGTGCGTGGGCGTGCCAGTCACCGGAGTGACAATTTGTTCGGGCTCCGAGGAGCCCGTGGTGCGCTCGATCTGACTTTGTCAGACGATTGTGTGGTTCGTGTCGGGACCAAAACCCGCCGCGCCATAAAGGTTACGGCGTCATTTACATCCCCCATACGAGGGAACACCCTTGATTAATCGCCGAGATTCAGGGCCTCATGGCCAGGAAATTACTTGCATGAAAGGTCTATTATGAGGTATTGAAATCCTCGCGCGAGGGCGAGAAGGAAACCATTCGAGATCATGTCGGTCATGTGCTGACCATTTAATGTTCGGACGAATGTCCGGCTCGAGAAAAGCGCAGTCGTCACGGGAAAACCGGAGCGTA
Organism: Amorphophallus konjac; assembly: GCA_022559845.1. NCBI lineage: Eukaryota > Viridiplantae > Streptophyta > Magnoliopsida > Alismatales > Araceae > Amorphophallus > Amorphophallus konjac. The sequence continues at coordinate 62,600 of JAHNEJ010000465.1, read as the reverse complement.
TGTATGCCAGGATATGGCAATTTTATTACCCAGAAGAACGGGGAACGTTCGGTTAAACCTCAGTTAGAGTGGTCAGAAACCGGTAAATCTGTTGGCTCGGTGCAAGAGCAAGCTGCGACCATACTGCGGTGGGCCCCCCGCGGTCGAAACAAGACTTGCATGAGCGTCATTAATATTTCCGGTGCCAAGGGGCGGCGAGGGAATATCCCTTGAATCGGCTGAAAAGCCCTGTGTCCGGAGAAGCGGACGTTCGAAACGTATCGGCCATTCGGGAGGCCGTTTAATATTCGGACGGGAGTCCGGCCTTAGAATATTGTAATTGTCACGTGGGGGACCTGGAACATATGCATGCCGAGATACGGCAAGTTTATTATTTCGAGACACTGAAAACATTCGGTTGAATCTCGGTTATTGTAGCCGGAAACCAGTGAATCTGTTGGCCCGGTGCGAGATCGAGTCAGGACCATGTTGGGGGCGCCTCCCGTGGTCCGAACAGGGCTTGCGTGGGCGTCATTAATATTCCCGGTGCCCGGGGGCAACAGGGAAGGGTCCCGGAAATAGACTCCAGAACCGAAAACGTGTTCGAAAGGAGCAGGCTGTAGACCGGGGGATATGAGCCGGATGATGACCATGATCGGGGCGGGCGCGAGGTCCAAGTATGGCCCATGGAGGTCTTGTTGATATCCCCATGGGAGGAGTCCAGGGGTGGCGAGAGCCGTCTCGTTCTATTCCGATTCTGTTGGTCACTTGCGGACCTTTCCATGTTCGGGCGAGGGCCCATGTTGAAAGTGCGACATGGGTGGAGGCGACCCCGTGCAAATGTATGCCGAGTTTACGACAGTTTCAATGAAAGAGCGGGAGCAAATCCCGTTAGAATGAATCCGATTTAATGGGCTATCGGCCCGGAACGATGTCGGCTCACGACCATATTGGGGCGAGAGCCGTCAGCCATGTTGGTCACTTACGGGCCTTTTCATGTTCGGACGTAGGTCCGTAATAAGAACGCGGCAGGAATCGAGGTGAATCCGTTCAAATGTCTGCCGAACGTGCGGCAATTTTAGTAGCGGCTCGGAAAGGATCCGGCCGGAGAAATGAGTCCGGTTTAATCGGAATGTTAGCCCGAGGCGAGGTCGGGTCATGGCCATTTCGGGATAATTCCCAAGACTCAGGCCCAGCCCGCCAGGGCGGCATTGTTGTTCCTTCGGCACCGGGTCACGGGAGAGACGGGGCTGCCACGTGGATTACATTATTTTATTGTTATTTAAAATTTTATCATTATTATTCGTTAATTTGTGCGTGTCTTTGAGTGAGTTTATTATTACTATTTATTCATTTTTCTTGTGATTTATTCATTTACTATTGTTATTATTAGGTTTGTTATTATTTTTGTTCGTTTTATTATCGTTCATTTGCTTGTCGTGTTTCGTTAAGTTTGTTATTATTATTTATTTTGGTTATCATTTATTTGTTCATCATTCTTATTGAGTTTGTTATTATTATTTATTCATTTTTGCTATCATTTATTGGTCTAATTATTATTATTGTTATTATTTATTTGAAGCTTATTATTATTATTATTACTTATTCCTTTATTATCCTTATTTATTTATACATTTTTGAATCTGTTATTGTTTATTATTTATTATTTATTATTATTATTATTATTACTCATATTTTCTGGAGAGAGAATGGGCCATTAGAGGGCTAAGGGGGTGTACCGCTGAAGGGCTGAGGGCGTGCCGCTGAAGGGCTAGGAGGGTGTGCTGCTGGCGGCAGGGGGTGTGCCGCTGGAGGGCTAAGGGAGTGTGCCGCTGGAGGGCCTGGGGGTGTGCCGCTGGAGGGCTAAGGGAGTGTGCCGCTGGAGGGCCTGGGGGTGTGCCGCTGGAGGGCTAAGGGAGTGTGCCGTTGGAGGGCCTGGGGGCGTGCCGCTGAGGGCCAGGGGAGGCGTGCCGGGGGAGGCCAGTAGGGGCATGCCGGCGAAGGGCTGGCTGGGGCGTGCCGCCGAAGGCCTGACAGGGCGTGCCGGTGAAGGGCTGGCTGGGGCGTGCCAGGGAAGCGGTGGTTGGAGCGTGCCGGCGAAGGCCTGGCAGGGCGTGCCGGGGAAGGCCCGGAGGGGCGTGCCGACGAAGGGCTGGATTAAGTGTACCAGTGAAGGCCCACTCTCCCTCTAGTTCTTTTAGGGCTTTTCCTTTCTTCCTCTCTGATTTTATTAAGTGTGCAGAGGTTTCTTCTTTTCTTCTCTTGATCAGTTCCCATTCTTTCTCCCACGAGGACGAGTGTTCTAGTTGTTTAGTTGCCGTTCGATTTGGTTCTCTTTGAATTGGTTGCGGTTCCATTGTATTGGTTGAAGCATTTTACCGTTGTTCTTTTCATTTGTTTGTTGCTTTATTTTAGTCCTTCTTAACGTGTTGTTGTTCCATTTGCTAGTTGCTATCTTTTATCTTTTTAATATGTCATCGTTTCTAACAAAAATTCGGCAGCATCTCCCCTTGACCCGAGCGTAAGGGAGATACAGGGAACGCGCCCACAAGGAGTGGCGGAACCCGACAACTGGAGGTGGGCGCCCGAGAGCGGCAACACCTTTATAAACCTCGAAAACTCGGAGGGTACGGCGAGCGGGAGACACTCCTAAGACTGGCTGAGATGGGAATGCACCGGGCAAGAAGGAAGGGTGGTGTGCCGGCGAAAGGCCTAGCTAGGGTGTGCCGGCGAATAGGCGGCTGAAGGTGTGCCGCTGAGGGCCGAGGAGCGTGCCGCTGAGAGCAGCTGAAGGCGTGCTGCTGAGGGCGGCTGAAGGCGTGCCGCTGAGGGCGGCTGAAGGCGTGCCACTGGAGGCAGGCCGGGTGTGCCGGTGAAGGCCCGACAGGGCGTGCCGGCGAAGGGTCAAAGGAGGGGCGAGCAGCGTGCCGCTGGGGCAGTTCGGGGCGTGCCGCTGGGGCACCAAAAGGGGTGCACCCCCCCTGGGGGGGTTAAACGGCAAGCAAAGGCAGGCGAAGACAAGCGGTTAAGGCCAGAGGCCTCATGGAAAGGGCCAAGACAGAGGGTGAATGGTTAAGACGCACAAACCAAGCACGGTAGCAAGACCCCAAAAGAGGGATTCTCATTCATGGAAAGAAAAGGCCACAGAGGGCCAATACATCGTAGGGAAAGGTAAAAAAAAGGGAACAACAGCGAAAAGGAAAGGGAAAAGGGGGGAATGAAGATACAAGGGGGGAAGGGGAACGGAGCATGGGCTCCTCCTCCCCTCCCAGACCTCACTCCTCTCTTCTCTCACTCTTCTTCTTCTCTTCTCTCTTCTCCGGCGACGGTGGACGGGGCAGCAGGGGGAGCCTCTCCCTCTTCTTCTTCCTCTTCTCTTCTTTTCTTCTTCTCTTCTTCTCTTCTCTTCTTCCTCTGTGTGTCCGTCTGTGTGGATGCCCCCTCTTCTGTCGAAAACGGGAGTCTTTTATACTCCCCCGCAGTGGGGGCTTTGGCCACGGCCATCGAAGGCGGGAAATGGCTTGTGATGATGGCATTTGACCTTCCCCGTCCTGGGTGTCAGTGGGGTAGCCTACGTGGCCCAACGATCGGCTGACACCTCAGACGGCTTCACTGCGCGCCAAGGATGCGTAGGGCATGGGCTTCACGTCGTTTGCCGTTGAAAAAGCCTTCCGCTGTGCCGTTGGCGGGCTGAACAGGCGTGCCGTGGGGGAGCCAAAAGGGCGTACCGCTGGGAGCCCAAATGGGCGTACCGCTGGAGCCCTGAATGGGCGTGCCGCTGGAGCCCTGAAGGGCGTACCGCTGGAGCCCTGAAGGGCCGCGCCGCTAAACCCCGTGTGGGGTGTGCCGCTGGAGGGCTTGCTGGGCGTGCCGCTGAAAACCCTTTGGGGCGTGCCGCTGAACCCCCCGTGGGGGCGTGCCGTTGAAACCCCCTCCAAGGGGGGTGTGCCGTTGAAACCCCCCAGGGGGGGTGCACCGTTGAGGGGCCTTGGGGCCGTGCCGCTGGGACCCCGAGGGGGTGTGCCGCTGAAGGGCTCCCCAGGGCGTGTCGCTGGGGCCTTGCCAGGGTGTGCCGCTGAGGCCTCTTGGGGCTGGGTGTGCCGCTGAAGGGCTCCCCAGGGGGTGTGTGTACCCGGGGCTGTTCTGAGCCCATTGTGGGCACGAGTCATGGCCCGTTTGATTCTCTTTGAGGCCCACGAGCTGTGGAACCTTTTGTGCTTGATTTCTCCGGGGTTTCTTCACGCGGCGTCGTTGTTGATGCGAGGCTGGGCAGGATATCTGGGTGTGCAATTTTCGGTGTCCACAGGGCATTACAAGGTAATACGAGATGCACTCACAATAACGTCAATTCTGGCGTGTCTACAGCTGCCCCGCCTTGGCGTCTGCTTTACAAGGGAGCAGAGCAAACTGAAAAGTAGATGCCAAGGTGTGATGAGACACGCAATCAACATCACTTGATGAGAATGAAATCAAAAGCTCGAGATGAAGCAATCCCGGGAAATTCAATGAAATCAACGATGTTTGGATAAGAGGAGGAGTGTGCACGCGGACACGAAGGAGATAAAAGAAGATGATCAACTTCCAGCGCGGTGGAAGTACCCCAGGTCACAAACCTGTAGGTTTCACCATTGGGGAGCGGTTACCAGCCAATGTGGACGTGCTGCAGCCAAGGTGGATCAAAGTAAAAGGATTGAGATAAGATGATAGAAATCCAAACAAGGAGCTTTCGAGAAAATGACCCAAAACAGTGACAAAACGAACTGAGGATTCCATCAGCAATGAATATCTCATATCTGGAAAGATTAAGATCAATTTGACTATCCAAATCAGCTTATCAGAATGATTTTCCAAAAATTGTTTCAAACTCCTGAATGCATGCTGGGTTTAAAAGGAAAAATTAAAACAAATGAAAATATAAGATAATCAAGGATAATATTGTTAAACTGCCAAGATTGGGTCAAGAAACCCATTCTGCGAGCCGATACTAAGCCGAAGCCCGTTTATCCACGCATCAACTCGCAAAAGGGAACCATCGTCCCCAGTCTTGGACGGCTCAACGGCCTATCCGTGTGACTAAGACTCCTCTGGAATCATCATTATTTTTGATGAAGGGGAACTCAAATCCCCGATTTACCAAAGTCACAAGGTCCTTGATATAATCTTGTAGCGTATGTAACATATAGTAGAATGCATACAGGGGGATGGTGATAGCAATGAGCATGGGGGAACTGAGAAATGAGGTGCAAGCACCGTGGGGCTTGGATGATGATGCCCAGTCGGTGGGACCAAGAGCTTCTTCCTGCGCTCAAAGATTCATCAGTCAAGATATAAAAGATAACAAGCAATGAATAAGGCATTTAAGCATAGCAAGCATAGCATGAATCAAAGCATCAATAGCATGTATGTATCATATCATGAATAGCATTCAAGTGTGCACAGCGTGAAAGGCATGAATAACATAGATAGCATCATTAAAGCATAGATAGCATAGCATCATTGTTTGTTGTTTGTCATGAGGATGACAACTTGGCTAATCAAGATTTGGAGTTGAATGATCAAGATCTGATAATGCCCATCGACGGAGTGATCAGCAAGATTTGATAAAAAAGATTTGGAGATGAATAATCGGAGTAATGCGTAGCAAATTATGAAGATGTGATCAATTGTGAGCATGGGAAGAATCAAAAGGTAGATGGCAATGAATGGAGAGGACACATCCCGTGCTCTTGGTCCTTGCAAAGTTGTCGTTCCTGCAAAAGCACCATCAGAAAAATACAATGTAATTTTTTAGATTTTGAAATATGCAAATCTTTATGAGTTTTGAAAATATTTGAATTTTTATGTGGATTTTAAAAAATATTTGAATTTTTATTATGAATTTTGAAAATATTCAATTTTTGTTGGATTTTGATCAGGAAATATTCAATTTTTTTTGGATTTTGGCTTAGAAAATATTCAAATTTTTTTTTGGATTTTGACTTAGAAAATATTCAAGTTTTTTTTGTTTTTTTTTCTTTTGATTTTTTTGATTTTTTTTTGTTTAGACATTGTTAATGCAGCATCAAATGGTGTTTTTGAACCACTGGTTAGGGGTCCTTGTTCCTTCCCCTTTTACTAAAATTACCCAAAGTCGAGCGTGCATTGAAGGGTGGCGCCCTATAACTGACTGCCCTTGATTAACGGTGCTCCTACCAAGGCCATACCCGAGAAACATTCGGTCTTAGAGGGAGAAGAGAAGAATAATTGAGGATAAGCTTTATGCAGGATGGGAGATGTCGGGACTTGAATTCCTTCCAAGGTGTTTCCCCTCAAAGAGGTAGTCTGTTGTGCCGGGGCTTTGTGCCTTTGATTTTTAGACCCTTGACATGCATACGACCAGGGTTTTTCCTGCGGGGACTTTGCCACTCTTGACATGCCATAATTCACAATTTTACTTTTATCGAAATTTTGACTTGATTTTCATAATAGCCCTTTTGGCGAGATGTATATCATGAAAACTCATATGAAAACTCATATTGATTTTGGGTCAAGACTGCCCCTATTTGAGACTCCTCTCGTATTGGAGATTACCCTGGGTGGGTCATCTCATCCGTCAACCTCTTGCCCCTGCATTCGGCCGAGTAAAGAAGAGAAAAGACTTTCACATATACTCATGGCATGGCCAAAGTAGGGACGGTGTTTAACCAAAGGAGCCGGCTAAAGACTCCGTGAAGTGTGTGGAATGCCCAGCTGAAGGTTACTCTTAACAAGCAGGGAAAGAACGTTGAATTCCCGGCGTGGGTTTTTCATTAACCAAAGGTGCTGTAAAAATAAGCCTAAAAGACTATTTTGAGAATGATTTAGTAAAGATAAAGATTCGACCTAGGATAAAGGTCTTGACTACTTTTAATCTTGTCAAGAAGCACTTTATTTTGAAAATCATGCGTGAAGTAGTGAGATAATGATATCATGAAATGAGTACTTACGCCAATATGTTACCTTGCAACCTTTATAGAAGCAGCTGTCAGAGGCGAGGTTGATCATCGTGGGATAGTCCTCTTTGGTAGTCAAAAGGATTGGAAGCAAAGGGTTTGAAAGTGGCTTAACAAGAAGGAGTGGTGCCAAGACCAGACTCAGACGAATAAGGAAAAAAAGGAAGAGAGGCGAGGGCTAGAACTCTCTCACTAAGGTGTGGAGACCCTGATCACATGAAAGGTCTACAGAAGAAGCGGAGAATTAGAAGGAGGAGTGAGGACTAAAGCCTCGAAAGCAGTGAGAGAATGGGTAGATGCCCAAGGCAGTGGATGTGGAAGAAGTTGGGTCGGAGCCAGGATAAGGGGGAATCAGAAGAAGAAATTGATAGATGGAAAGAGGCAGATCCGGAGGGTCCGGAGGTTGTGGAGGAGAATCCTAATAGGAGGAATCCGAGGGCTCCGTAGGGATAAAATATCGAGGGACGCGGTGCCCTGGGAAGAAATAGGGAAAAAGATGATGGAAAAGGAAGAAGAAAATGAAGGATGTGATGTCCTGGAAGAGTAGAAAGATGAATCAGAAGAAAGATGGGGAGGAATGAGATGTCGAGGGACACGGTGCCCAGGGAAGAGTGGATGAAAAGGATCAGGAGGGTCCGGAGGTTCCGGAGGGAAATATCGAGGGACGCGTTGCCCTCGGAATGGAAAAAGATGATAGAAAAGGAAGAAAAGAATGAAGGACATGATGTCCCGGAGAAGCAAGAGGATGAATTGGAGGAAAGATGGAAGGTCTGGAAGTTCCGGGGGTAGAAAATGGAAAGGGGCGTCATGTCCAAGGGATTGAGAGAGGGGTGAAGGATCTGGAGGTTCCGGGGGAAGAAGATAGAAAAGGGTGCGATGCCCTGGGAGAAAGTCCGGAGGTTCCGGAGGAAGAAGATGGAAAGGGGCACGATGCCCAGGGAGAATCAGTAAGAAGCCCAGAAGATCCAGACTTGAGGGTGTGCATGGGCGCGATGCCCAAAGAGCGAGATCCGGAGGTTCCGGAGGAAGCAAATATCGAAAGACGCGATGCCCAAGGAGGATGGGTGAGAAATCCGGGGAGTACGGATGCAATAGTTGGAAAGGGGCGCGATGCCCTGAGGGATGATTGGAGGGGACACAATGCCCGGTGAGTGTAGAGGACCTGGAGATCCCGAAGATAGAGGCGGAAGATATGGGAAACGTGGGGGATCCGGAGATTCCGGAAGGCGGGGAAGATACGGGTTTTGAAACCCGGGAAAGAAGAAGTGTAAATGCATGTGGATGCAATAGAAGGGATGCGATGAATGCATGGATGCAACAGAATGCATGAGATGAAAAGAATATGACGAACATGAAGGGCGAGAGGATGAGATCCTCCTCTTTACCCTTGGAGTGGCCCATGAAGAAAATGTGACAGACAAGAATGTGGATGGAGTTGAATAGAAGATGGATAAAATAGTGGAAGGCCTTTTAGCACCAAGATAACCGCCCCTCCATGGCAGTGAAAGTGTATAGCCAATTGGCCCAATGGATGAAGCTTCAATGGTAAGTGACAACTCCCTTGAAGAGTGAAAAGTAATAGTGTGAGAGAGTTGAACAGTTGGGATAGGAAGCATTGTGTTGCCCAGGGGTTGTGGCGTATATGGAGTGTTGAATAGAATAGGCATTCGCCCCTTGTATGGAAGAAAAGGTTCAAGATTTGAAAGTTGGAACAAGAGGTGCCCTTCCCGGCCTTTGGGCACAAGCCTACATGGCATCAAAGCTTGACATTCTCTCTTAGTGAGCAGTGGCGGCGACTTGGCCTCTTCGACCATGCTTGGCACAACAACCCGGATTGGCATCCGGCAAATAAACTCTTGCATCTTGAATAGCTCGGCCGTAGCCAAATCCTTCTTGCCCAGCTCTTGATCATCTTCGGTACAAGTACTTGCAGAAGCACTCCCATTCCGAGTAGTAAAGGGGGGTGAAGCGGAGGCGAAAGGCTCCATAGTTGGTGATGGTGTAATGGAAAGTGTTGGAGAAAGGATGAGTGGAAGTGGAGATTCAAACACGTCGAGCTTCCCCCTTTGCTCGGAGACAGTTGGGGTTGGCTCGAGTGCAAAAAGAGACAGATTCTGCTCAGGATTAACCATAGGTAAAGGTGAAGGGTTAAGTGGTGGAATAGGAGTGGCTAGGTTTGGGGTTAAAGGTGTAATGGAGGGCCGAGGTGGCGGTAATAGGAGTTTAGCTGATGAAGTAGAGGCTAATGGTATAGCAGGTGGAGGTTTAGCGGAGGCCGGTGCTGTGGAGGCTGATGGTATAGCAGGAGGTGTAAAAGTATAAGGTTTGGTCCGGAGGAAACGCCGGATGAGGCGAGTGGTGTCTGGGGTAGGAGACATGCCTTGGTGCGCCGACATGGGTGATTGGAGTATTGATCCCTCGTCATAACACCAATAAGTCTTAGAAGCGGGGGTTATATTAAGGACGATGGCATCGTCTTGAGCAGGGGGTTCATCCAGTGGTAGCGGAGGGAGAGGAAAACGAAGAAAACTCGGAAGGGATGCCTGCAGAGCTTCATCATCATGTGCCGTCTTGAATTCTTCAATTGCCGGTTCTTCATTATCGAGTTCAAGTGGATGCCATGGTGGAGATGTATTAGTAGGTGGTGGAATGTAATGGTATTGCAGATGATGTGGTGAATGCAAGTGTGAATGCGTAGGCGGAGGGCCATATGAATGAACGGGGTGAATGGGTGGAGGATGGACAGCGTCCACTTGAACGTTGAAATCTGCCGGCTCTTGCTTGCTTGAACTGTCGACACCGTAGCCGTCTCTCCTATCCTTCCAATCTTTCTCCATCTTTGTAATGTCATTTAGAGCCGCATAAAGGGGATTGACTGGAGTAGGAGGAGCGGGCCGTGGGCTCGTAACCCTCTTTAATTGTTCCTCCAACAAAGTGACTTTGTCGAGAAGAGTTTGTTGGAGGGGTGTGACTTGAGCAACAGAGGGTCGGCAGGGCCTTGAAGGAGGGGCCGCACAAAAAGGCCGTGGAAGGGGATTAATGGGATGACCCATAGAAGAACCCGGATAGGCCGGGTTGCAAGGAATAAATGGGCCTTGGGGCCGTGGTGAAGGAGGAATAAAAGGAGGCGGGTGACGGGCCACCCGAATAGGGGTAGGTGTGGACGAAGGAGGCGGGTATTGGACCACCCGAGGAGAAGTGTGAATAGGAGGAGATGGGTGATGGGCGACCCGGGTAGGAATGTGAATAGAAGAGGGAAGTGGGTGATGGGCCACCCGCGTAGGATTGGAAGGAGGATGAGGGGAATGAGGTGCACCCTCAACAACGGCCTTAAGGGCTTGGATTTGTTGAGGGGTGAGATGATCTAATGCATGCAAGATCTGGGAGACTTTCTCATCTTCGGGAGGAGACGGTCCCGTAGGAGTAGTGGCTCGCGATTGAGGCGAGGGACCATGGGATTGGATATTGCCCATGGGTGGGGCAAAACCGTGAAGATGAGGGCGTGGTCCCTTTAAAAGATTATGGTGAGAGTTGTGATGAATATGTTGAAATTGAAGGGAATAAGATGTGCTAGGCTGATCACCCTCATGAACATTAATTGAGTTAAACATGTTGACTTTCTTATCAAGGTATCCCAAACAATTCAATGTGTAATCAAAACAGCTCACATAGATAGCAAACAAGCTAGGATGGGGTTACCTTTGATTTCTTTTATTTGAACCTTGGCAAATTAATTGATTTTATGCAAATTGATGTGATCACTCAAGGGGGGAACCTAGTTTCAAATGTGATTTTCTCCGATGCCAACTAAGAACACTCTCTCACCATGCATAGGCCAACTAAACCCGAGACTTCAAAGGTACAACCTGCCCAGCGTCCGTGAGGGAATCCACGGGTGCGGGGACTTATGGAGGCTTGGTTTAGAAATTTCCGGTCCAATGAGACGGAGTGCTCAATGGAGGGTCCTTCATTCACCAAGAGGGTGGTGTGACTCCTAAAAGTGTGGGGAGAGGAGGTCTCCCAAACCAATGCAAGGATGAATGCAGCAGACAGTATCAAGCAGATAACAACACAGAACAAAATGACGACCTGGGAAAGGTCGCTATATCAATAAATAGCGTCTGAGCGTCAGTCGCTAGTCACTGTGAATAGTGCAAGCAGAGCAAAGTAGCACCTTAGGGTGAGGCGCTTTCTCTAGAATGGACGCCCGGGAGCAGGGGCGTCAAATGGCAGTAATCAGCACGAATAAACAATGATAATAAAAATGATGCCTTACAGTAAGGCGCTATTCAAGTGAAAGACGCCTTGATGTGAGGCGTTATACTGATAAAAGACGCCTCTGAGAGGGGCGTTAATTACTTCAATACTTCAACGGCCATAGGGCTCAAACAGTGGAAAATACCAACAGAAATGAAAAACACTCACAATCTCAGTATAAGAATCATGGCAATCAAACATGACAAGGGATATAGCATGATCATCATTTTTTTTTAAAAAAAAAGAGATGGATAAATGTAATTTCTAAAAACCTATCAAACTGACAAATCACATAGGGAGAGTGCTACGTGGAGCACAAAGGGAGACGCACCGTGGGTGCAAAAGGGGAGATGGCACACGTGGGTGCCCAAGGGGAAAGGGTAATCAAAAGAAAAATAAAAGGTGTCCCACCGTGATCGCCAATTTGTAGATTCTAAGAAATTCACTTAGAACAATTAAAAGGAAAAAGAAAATGAATAGAAGAATGGGAAAAGAGGGAGAAAAGGGGAGCATGAGAGGATGCTAAGGGGAATGTGATCGCCAGAGACGCGAGGGCCTCAAAGGATATAACAAATAATCAATGGAGGGATCGCGATATAAATACCTTAAATGCGGGGGAGATTGTGAGTGCACCTTCTCTTTCTATCGGCTGGCCGATGAAGAGAGTTTTCCTTGATTGATTACCCTTGCAAAATTAACAAATACCAATAAACAAACATGGATTAGAAACCAAGATGTGTAGCATCAAATCCAAATGTAAACAAACAATAATTGACGACCTTGGTCAAGGCGTTAATTGAAATCACGACTGGGACAAAGGCGTTAATTCACGGATTTAATTTTAGCAATAAAAACTTTCTGTATTTAAAAATGATGAAGAGACGCCTGAGGGAGATGCGTTATTTAAAAACACGACCCAAGGAGGGTTGTTAATTCTTATTTTTCTGTTTTGGAAACCAGAAAATTCCAGAAACTGACGCCTTTGCCTCTAGTCGTCCTTTCTTCAAAATGCGCCTCAGACCAGGCCGTTAATTAAAACACGCCCAACTTCAAGTCGTGAAATCCAAAAAATAGAGAAAACTACCCAAAAAATCCAGAAAAATAGGGGAAAATACGAAGAGGGAAAAAAAGGGAGAAATCTAAGAAAATTGGGAAAAATAACTCAAACAAAGTTAATTGGAGGGTCAAATTGGGGCATTACAAGGTAATACGAGATGCACTCACAATAACGTCAATTCTGGCGTGTCTACACTCCCCATTCCATCAAAGTCTTCTTGGCGTCAAAGCATGATTGGTCTACTTTTGGTTGCCCAGGTCCACCCATCACCCCTAGAATGTCCACATTCACAAAATTGCATGAAAACCTTCGCAAGCACATCAGCAAGGAAAATGAGATTTATAATAGGCAGGCTGACCCCCCTCGGCGTCACCAATAATTTCACGTGGGTGACTTTGTGATGGTGAGGACGGAGAGGCTCTCCCCGGGAGCCATCTCCAAATTGAGGCCTCGTGGGGCTGGTCCCTTCCAAGTTCTGAGGTGCATTGGCACTAATGCCTATGAGTTATATCTTCCCGAAGAGTACGGAGTGAGCCACACATTCAACGTGGCCGACCTAGTGCCATATAAGGGTCCCACGGTGGTACCCAGTGAGGATATTGAGCCCACACCCCTCATTGAGAGAGCACCCACCAGTGAGAAGAGTCCTCTAGCCAGGAGAGCCCGGCATGAGCGAATTGAGCGAATATTGGATGAATAGGTCATTGCCACCAGGAGCAAGGTGTATGAGCGCTATCTCGTCGGGTGGATAGATCGGTCTCCTTCGGAAGACTTGTGGGCGGTATCACTTCTATACCCTCCGAGGAGAGAAGGACTTTTACCCGAAGGAGTCGAGTTCTCCGCACCCCGGGAGTATGATGGGGACATCACCTCCCATGCCCACACTCACGGCTCGTCTCCTCGCCCCAGAAGCATCCGACATGGTCTAGTCATTTATTTTGAGTCATATGTTGTATTTTCATATTTTATTTAAGTCATATCATTGTAATTTTCCTTTTATTTGAGTCCAGTACCTAGGTTAATGAGTCATCTACCTAAGTTAAGTGTCATAGGGTTGATTAGATTAGTTAATGGGCCCAATTCATTGGGCTAGGCCCAGGGGCACCCCCTACCCCCTTGGTTATTTGTCATTGTAGCAAGAGTCATGGACTTTTTGTAAAATGTGGGTTGACTATATATAGGACCCCATTCCCCCCCATTTGAAGTCAATGAAATTACCATATATTGAGTTCCAAAATTCAAGTTTCTTGTGGAGAGAATCCATTAGTTGGGTGTGAAACCCTAGGATGAGAAGCCCTTCCCTTCTCTCTCTCTCTCTCTAAGGGGGCCGCCCCCTCTCTCTCTCTTCCCCCTCCCCAAATTTCGAATTTCTCTATCTCTCCGCTCTCCTCCACCTAGGCTTCACCTCATCCACACACCACTAGCCACCCCAACCACCTCATCACTTCCCTAGGTGCATTCATTACCCCTCCACCAACTCCCACCAAATCTCCTCCCTCCCTAGAAGAATCTTGGCCTTCCCAACACAATGCACCCTAGTCCCCACATAATCTTGCGGCTCCCAAGGGGAATTTGAATTGTTTCCCTCCACTCTCTCCACCCCTTCGACTTCCCTTCACCATTAGTCACCTCCCTCCCCTATCTCTTGTGCCATTGAAGCTAATCCCAACCAGCTAGTTCGCAGCTCAGAATCAGCAGGGGAGCAGCAGCTTGCAGAGGCGACTCCGACTTCATCCCGACGTCCCTGGAGGCCCAAGTGATACCGTCAGAAGCGTCTCCCTGTCTTCTTCGCTACGGCGGTGGTCTCGTCCCAACCTGAGCTCGTGGATACCCGGGGGAGCCGATCTCCCCACACTGCACGTCTTCCTCCAGACTGACAACCTGAAGCCGCTTGCAGAGCCTCCCACGGCCAACCCCTTGAAGATCTGGAGGCGGCGCTTGACTGAGAGCTTCGTCTACACGTCTTATTCTAGTACCAAGAAGCGTCATCCCGTTCGACATCCAAAGCTAAGAGTTCTCAATTTCCTCCCTCAGGTGCGTTGTTCTGTCCACTCTAGGACTGAACAGACACCCGATCACTATTCAGGCTGTCTCTGTCTACTCCGACCTCCTCTAGCATCCCCGTGGGTCTCCGTTTGAAGAGGACTTGACAATGAATCCAGCGACTCCAGCCTCGCCTGAATCAGAGATCAGGAGCGCCCGTGGTGACCTCGTCTTCCTGCTGCAGTGGTACCGTAGCTGTCAGAACCAGAAAGCAGAGGCACTGTTCACGACCCTGCCCCGACCATCGCTGTCATTCTAAAATTCCCCCAAAAATTGGACGTCTTCCGGAGTCAACTACGAAGATTTTGCCACTGGTTTCGTCACCAACAAAGCTTGGGGGAGTCCGCAGCAGTGCCGACACTGACTGTCCGTCCTCTGTTCTAGAGAGTGGACAGAACAGTCATCATCATTTCATTTAGTTCCTAGATTGATTCTCCCCTTCCCGCCTGGCCGGCTTACAGCCCCTCCCTGTGGGAGGTAGTGTTTGAATGTAATTTTGGCTTCCCTTTCCTAAGTTCAACCCCCTTGCATGGGGCGTAGTGATGTAAAACCTTGAACATGTCGAAGCTACACCGACGCGGCGTGTGGGGAACACACGCTTCCCCGCTCGCCCACGTCTTCGAGCGGGACCGGTTTCTTCAAGTCGGTCGAGTAAGTGCTCTATCCCTTGCTCATATTTGGTGCCTTGTTCTTTCGATATTAGCTCATAGCTCCGTTGGCCCGTGAGAGTGAGTGCCCGGTCTGCAAGCTCCATTGCTTCGAGTGGCCGCCGTGGAAGAGAGTGTGACCCGTGCCCTTGGCACCCGGGTCGGCCCCATTGAGTTGGACCTCCAAACCCTTGGGAAAAAAAAATCTTGGCCTTACTGGCCCTCTACCAGCAAGGGCCCAGCCCTCACAACCTTCACTCGGCATCGTCGAGTTACCCCGGGATTTGGGTGAGTGTCGGGTGAGTGGCCGCCAATTTCGGTTCGTTTCTATCGTGAATTGTGCTTGCTTGTTAAAGTCCAAGGTGCTTTGGTCTTATGACTATTGTAGACACGCTATTCCTGACGTCCCATGAGAAAATCTCATATTACTATGCGACGCCCCGCAGCGACTTTCGCATTTTGAATCGCTTGACTGCTTCCTATTCTTGAGTCTTCTTCCGCCTTTTCGGCATCCGGAAACTGCCTCGTTGCAGAAGTCATACGGCATTCGGATGGCATCACCCCCAATCGGACGCATAGGAAGTTTCCAGGACCAGGGGAGTGTCTGGCAGGCGGCTACCGATGCCCTTTCGGGGAACCCGGGGGGTCTTCATGGAGGCGTCGAGGCCCCTGGACGCCTCCATATTTTTCAATTTTACAATACACAAAAATATATATAAAAAAATAGTAAAATCATAGAGGCGTCCACTTGCCTGGACGCCTCCAACAATAGAAATAATAAAAAATAAATAATATTAATAATGGGAAAAAACAAAAAAATAAAAAATAATTTTATGGAGGCGTCCAGGCCCCTGGACGCCTCCATCAACTTGCCCACGGGCCCCCCCCTGTCCGCCGGTCGGTTTGTCGTGTGAGGAAAAATCCAAATTGTGAAGACGTCCTGCCAAGTAGACGCGCCCATTCATGAATCACGGGCGCCGATCAAAACCACGCGTTGTGTCAAATCGCGTGCGGCTTTCGGCGGGGGTTCGGTGGGCTTTTATGGAGGCGTCCAATTGCCTGGACGCCTCCTTGAAAATATTCGAAATAAAAAAATAAAAATAGAATAAAATATAATTTCTACCCTGATGAAGGCGCCCAGGGTCCTGGACGCCTCCATCCTCCGGAGCCCTATAAATAGAGACCCCCCCCTCAGTCCGAAGAGAGCTTCTAAGAGGTCCGATAGGCTGCCGGAGCCCAGAGGCTGCCTGTAATGCCCCGGATATTTCAGATCCTTGTTCGTGGATCCCGGATCTGGTTTCTCAGAGTGTCCAGCTCCGTTGTGTCCAAAATTTCGTTTCGAACATCTTTCGTGTTCGGATCGGCGCGATCCAGAGTCGTTTCGGAGGCCCGGAAGAGCTCCGCGGCTTTTCCTCGTGTGTTTTCCGATTCCCGGTGTGTGTTTCGATAATCTCTTCGGAACCTCGTTGTGGGTGAACCGGGCCGTTCACCTAGGCGAGTGTGGTACCGTTGCGATCGGTGCGTTCCGAGGATCGCGAGGCTGTGATTTTCTATTTTTTGAGATTTTTTTGAATTTCTGGATTTTCCTATATAACCCTCCACCCTCTCTCTTCCTCTCATTTCTCACTCTCACCCTCTCTCTCTTCTCCCACTCTCTCCTCACACTCTCTCCTCTCCGACGGCCGACGGACTGAGGCGGGGGCGATGCGGGCGAGGAGGACGGCGAGGATGGGTCGGGGATCGAGGCTCGAGGGCGCGGTGAAGCCGGTTCGCGGGCGTGGAGGCACCGGCGGGGTTTTGGAGGCGTTTCTTCGTGGATCGGCGTCCACGGTGCGCGAAATCTTCGGTGGAGGTAGGGAGATGGACCCCCAGCTCGTGCACTTCCTTTCTCGCGAGTTTCGTAGGCCGTGGTGAGCCGAGCAGGTGGAATCGGGGTTTTTGGGCAAAACCCATGTTTTAGGGCTTGTGGGCCGATCTCTCGTTTTACGGCGTTTTTGGCCGATCCAGGGGCTTAGATGCATGCCTAGGGGCTTGGGGATGGATTCCCCTTTGTTTCCCCATCACCCGGGGGTGATCGGGGCATGGATCGGTGTTTTGGATGGTTTCCCGCCGTAACGTTCTCGGGAGGGTGTGACGGTCATTCCAGTGACCGTTACATGTGTGTAACGCGCCTGGACAGGGGCGTTACATTCCCTTGACTTTTGGCTTGGCATTCGTGGGTGTGGCGGTCCTACGATAGACCGCCACAGCCGTGTGACGCGCCTGGATGGGTGCGTCACATCCCCTGTTACCCAGTTGAGGGCTGGGGGGCGTAACGGCCCCCGATGGACCGTTACATGCGTGTAACGCGCCCGGGGTGGGCCGTCAGGGGCGTTTTAACCGTTGTCTTCCTGACCGTTGGGGGTCAGCGCGTGTAACGCGCCAGGGCGGGCGCGTTACATCCGTGTGACGCGCTAGGGCAGGCGCGTTACATTTGTGTAATGCGCTGAGCTAGGCGCGTTACATTCTGCATTCCTTTGGGCCGTGTAACGGCCTGCGTTAGGCCACCAGGTGGATGTGACGGTCCCGCCTAGACCGTTACAGCCCTGTGACGGTCTAGGGCTAGACCGTCAGGTGTTGTGTTGCACCGAGGCGAGTTTTTGTGTTCTCCGCCTTATTCCGCGATGTGTGGGTCCCCGGTCGACCCGGTTGGGACCCAGTGGTCGACTTGTGGTCTCGTGAGTGCCAGACACCCATGGGATTCTGTGTCCGTGTTTTGGGGGTGTCTGGAGGACCGTGTTATCTCGTTTAGCGTGCCCGTGGGGTTGAGAGTCCGGGTGACTTCTCGCGTGTTGGCTTTCGTGTCACGCTCGATCGAGTCACTGTGCATCAGTGTGTGTGCGGTGGGGTCTCCCCCGCATATCGTGAGTCTCTTTGGAAGGCGATTCCCATGTGGGCCACGTGTTTGGCCTTGGACTGCGAGTCCAGTTGTCCGGCCTGGGGCTGAAGGTTTCCCGCTTACTTCGAGATGGGAAATCGACATGGCGGCTTGTGTGCTGCCTTGGGAATCGTGCTTCTGTGTTTTCCGTGTGACCCGTGTGGGTGGCCTTAGTCCCTTGCATTCCCTTCCCGAGGGAGTGGTCTTGGCGGCTCGTGAGTTATCTCGGTACTCGCGCTACCGTGGTTTTAGACCTAGAGATTGGACTAGATTGACGGCCTTGTGCTGCTGCGTGCAACGGTCTTGACCCCGAGTCTTGTGACTCAAGGACCGTTGGCTGTAGTGTGTCTAGAGGACTGTCCAGAGTCCAGTGGCTTGAGTGCCACTCGAGTTTTCTCGACTCTCGCGCACGGTGCGTGCGTGGCCGTAGACTGCGAGTCATGTTTCTTCTCCGACTGTGGTCACCGTGCGACGGGGCCGGTACGCGGGATTGTCCCCGTACGTCGTCGGATGCGGACGTTGTTTTCCGTTGACTTGAGAGTCTACTCCTTCAGTGACCCTCCACTAGTCGTAGCCTACCAGTACGCGGTACCGGTCGCACCTGGGAGTGGTGTACGGGCCGACCCATAGAGACGGTTTTTAGACTGGTTACCGTCGGGCCCCGCGTCTAGCAGCCAGAGTCCGACTGAGGGGAAAACCAGTTAGAAGCCAGGCCAGGGGCGGACGGCCTGTGTGTGCACACGTGATTGGGGGCGGTTGGACCCACGTCGACGGGCGTGACCCCAGCTAGTCACTTGTTTGTGGTTACTTGTTCGGTGTTCGCGCCTTTGGTAGGAGCTACCACGCCAGGCGGTTCACTTGTGGCGCAGTGTAAGACGTCAGGGGACGCTACCGGCTGTGCTTCTAGTGGGAGGTACTCCTGTCGAGTTGGGAGTGGCAGACTGTCAGTTTCCGTGACTTTGACCTTCGGGTTTCGGTCGTGTCGACCGTTGAGTTTCGATTGTTTCACCGTGGCGCGTGTGTTGGTTTTCGCGCCGTCAAACTAGTGCTAGTGGCTCTACCGAGGTTGCGTCTTGTTGTGCGGTACCCACGATCGGATGGTCGGGGTTGCACCTTGGACAGCGTGTCCAGGTCGGCTGTGTCCGGGAGACAAGCCTCTACGGCGTGGTTGCCGTGGGTTTTTACTTCGGTAAGCGGTACTAGTGTAGTTCGGTAGCCTCGACCGCGAGGTCAGGGATTGTTTTTGGTACAGTAGGAGTAGTTGTAGTGCCGTGTTTCGACCGGCCACCAGGTTTACTGTTCCTGCTGTTGCGGTTGCTCTTGTAGTCTTCCTTTCCGCTACCGCCGTTGTTTCCGGTTGGGGTTCTGCGGGATCCCTGCTGAGTCTCTATTTGGAGACACATTCCCTACTTTTCAGGTGTGGTGGTTCTTCCTCGAGGTTCGAGGGTGCGGAGCGGGGGTTCTCAGTTGCCAGCTTGCCGGGCCGAGTGTTCACTTGGCATGTGGTATGTTTTACTGCTTTAGACTGTACTTTCTGTTGGACTGGACTCTGTTGTAGCTGTAGTTGTTCTTTCTTTCAGCTGGTTGTTGATGGTTGTCCTGCTTTATTTCCTATTTCTTTGTGCCTCCACACTCCTTTTAGCCCTTCCGAGCCCTCCCGGCTCGTGGGCGGCGGTGCGAGTCTCGGGTTATCGGGCCTTCCCGGTAATCGGATTCTCGGGTCGTTACACTGCCGGAGTCATTTCTAACCCATGGGGTCTTTTGTAGGGGGAGGTTCTGCCAGCTTCTCGGGTGCCCACGCTCGTAAGAGGAAGGTCGTCTTCGTCCACCGCGCTCCCACGTCATCCCTACGCTGCCGAAGCTCCGCCGGATCCCGCCATCTGCGCACTTAATAAGCCAACTCTCTCCCCTTTTCTTCTTAGTTCTTTTACATTCATCATCTCGTATTCTCCGTCTCCCTTCATAAGGCAACCTTCGTCGATATACATTTGCATAATTCCATTCATCATAGCATTTTTCTCCTACTCGTGTCCGAGAGGGGTTTAAAAATAACACCAACCAGGTGTGTGTCTTATCATGATTTCATTACTTTTTATTGCAAGAGATTGATACTACACTGCCGTTTTCTAATTCCGTCTATCTACTGTCTGTTATTTCGCAAGGGTAACTGAAAAAAGCCCTCTCCGTCGGCCGGCCGAAGGGGGAGGAAGAAGCAACCCGCCACTTCCTGCTAGTGAGGTAGGCGCAATCACTCTTTCATTTTGGGGTCCTCGACCCCTGGCGATCACATCATAATCTCGAGGCCGCGGCGAGTCATATCCCGCAATGGCCGTTTAAATTTCTGTCTTCGTACTTTATGTTGCTCTTATACCTGCTATACTCTCGAGGCCGCGGCGAGTCACTTCCCGCAGTGGCCGTTTGAATTCTGTCATCTATATATCTTGCTATATCTCTTATGTCTTGCCATATCTCTCTTCTGCTATACTCTCGAGGCCGCGGCGAGTCACTTCCCGCAATGGCCGTTTGAATTCTATCATCTATATATATCTTGATATATCTCTTATATCTTGCCATATCTCTCTTCTGCTATACTCTCGAGGCCGCGGCGAGTCACTTCCCGCAATGGTCGTTTAAATTCTGCTCCTTTTTATATCTTGTTATATTCCTATTATGCTATACTCTCGAGGCCGCGGCGAGTTACTTCCCGCAATGGCCGTTTCAATTTTTGTTATTTAATTTCTGCACCCGCTCGCCCCGCTGGAGCAATCTCCCGTGGTGGCCCCTTCTCTCTCCTCTTATCTTTAACATATTACGTTTGTCCCGCTCACCCCGCCGGAGCAATCTCCCGTGGTGGCCCCTTCTCTCTTCTCTTATTTTTTTGTGTTGCAGGGAAAACCAGATAAAATAAAACGAGCATGCGTGCTCCGCATCTTCTTCGTTTCTCAAACCGCGTGACGTCGCTCACAGATTGGCGATCACGGTGGGACTTCTGTTGCTTTCTTTCAGTTACCCTTGCAATTTCTTGTGATTTTCTTTACCATCTCTTGTGTGTTGTTATATCTTGATTGATTCATTGTTCTGTTGTGCTCCATGTATCTGTCAACATTTCATTGCATACATCCATCCATCTTTTCTATTCTTTTTCATTTTTTCTAAGGATCACCCCCTCTCGGTGAAGGAAGGACTCTCTATTCAGGAATTCTTTCTCGACGGACTAGAATCTCCTCCAATGGGACCTCCGTAAGTCCCCGACATCGAAGAATCTCCTCTTCGTTCACTGGGCTGGTTGTACCATTGAAGTTCCCCGGAGTTAGTCGACCCATTCGTGGTGAGACGAGAGCCCCTAGCTGACACGGCGGTGAAACAAAAACTAACTAGGGTCCCTATTTTGTGTGAACTTCGGATCTGGTTAAAAACACAAAAAAAGGCGTAAAGGCATCCACTTGTTTGATAATCTCTGCTATTTGCTTGCTAGTGTATGTTTTTGCGTTCCGGGAAAACTGTGAGCATGGCTCACGAGTCTTTTGAGAAAAATCACCCTGGTCGTGGTGAGTCAGTCGAGCCGCGAGTCCATGCTATGGACGCAAGTCCTTCTTATGAGCCCTCGCATGAGGTGCAGGTTATTGCAGGGGACACGTCCCCACCACAGGACATCTCCTCTTTGCTGGGCGTCCTCGCCAACACGGAGCTTACCTCTGAACAGCTCCGGGCCCTGCAGGCCATTCTGAAGGGGAAATCTGTTTCCCCCACTCCCCAGGAATCAACTCCAGCCATCGCACCTCTCCAAGAGTCGGTGCAGGTCCATCTCCTTCACTAGCGCAAGCCATCTAATCTCCCTCGCTTCAAGGGCAAGCAAGCCAACAACCACCCTCGTTCCAGTTCCCTTCGCAATCTCAAACCCCCGTTGTCCCCCACGTACCACTCCAGTCGGGGCCAACTTTCGGCGGCCCGGCAGCTCCCTCTCATTCGGGGCTCCCCCCTCAAGTTTCCGGGAGACATTTTCCTCCCCAGTGGCAAATGCCACCTTCACCTCCCAAGGAGCTCGTTCAATCGCTCCTCAACCGGTTCAATAGAATGGACGAACAGTTTCAGAATTTGAAGAAAATGGTGGACATGAAATCCACCCCGGAGGTTGCTTTGCCAATCCTTCCGGTCATCCATCTTCCCCCCTCCGAAATGCCCACATACCGCATTTACAATGGCACTGGCAACCCCTTCATTCACCTCAAGGATTTCATGTATGAGTCCTCCTATTGGCAAAATGACCAGAGATCCTTGGCATACGTCTTTCGGAGATCATTGGACGGTCCTGCGCTAGAGTGGTTCTATTCTTTGGAGCCCCGCGAGGCCGAGAATTTTGAAACAGTCCAGAGAAGGTTCTTGCAAAAGTATCGGGATAGGGTCGGCCCCTCTCTCTCCATTACCGACCTAGTGGCCGAGAAAATGAAGCCCGACGAAGATTTCGTCTGTTATGCTGATAGATGGAGGTCTCTGGCAGAAAGGATAAGGGATACCCTCTCAGAGTCTGAACAAGTGAAGATGATTGTATCCAATGCCACCCCACAGTTTAGACATGTCCTGGCCATGAACAAGCTTGCCACAATGGAGGAACTCTATGAGAGAGCCCGGTATATCCAGACTCAGTTAAAAGACTCCCCCATTATGAACATGTTTGAGCCGCCGAAGCCCAAGGTGGTCAAAAAGGCAGGCACGGGTGTCCCAGGCGGAGCAACAGAAGGGGTTGTAACAAATGAGCAAGTGAGTGCGGTCAACAACGCCAACTATGCAGCCAACCCAAGGCTTCCACAAATGCCCCGACTTCCCCTCCAACAAGGTCCTTTCCCCTCTCGTCCTCCACCCCAAAACAATCCACCCCAGGATAATATACCTCAACTACTTCAACCCCAGCAATAACAACCTCGACCCCAGCAACAACAACCACCACTTCAGTACAACCAAGTTCCACCCCCAGGGAAGTATGGCCTCCCACAGTAACAAAGGAGGCCGATTGGTCCCAAGAGAGCCTATTACCCACCATTGCCAGAAACCTTAGCAGATATTTTCAATGCCATCATGGCCTCAAACACACTCGTCCTACCCAGGGAAAGGCCAGTGTGGCCCCCGAATGTTGATACCTCCAGATACTGTGTCTACCACAGGCAGCCAGGACACACAGTAGACAACTGCTTCCAATTTAAAGATTACATCCACGATACGAATAATGAAGGCGGAATTGACTGGGATGAAATGAGGCGATACGTCGCCACTCTCAAGGCTAGGAGACCTCCTCCTAGGCCACAACAGCAGTTACAACAGCAGCCACAGCAACAACCACAGTAACAGCAACAGCCTCAGCAGGCGCAACAACAACAGCCCAACATGGGCATAATCCAGAATCCATTACCGGAGCACCAACAGCCTAATCACCAGGTCAACCCCATCTCCTCCTTCCCGGAAGTCGGGAGAGAGCAGGTGTGGCACCCAGAAAGTACCTCTATTCTTTCTACCGCCAACCCTATCGTCATGCAACCCCCTCGCCTTGCCCGGGTAGCACCTCTCTCTCATCAACCCGCGTTAGTACCGCCTTCACCATTTCCACTGCCATCACGCCCTCTCATTCGCACCCCAATGACCTATCAGCCAACACCCTCCACTACGCCCTCACACCCTCTCATCTTCTCTCACTCCCCCACTTTACCATCCACCTCTACTGCATTTGCCCCTATGCCTTCTAAGCCCCTTATCATCCGTCAACCGTACGTAACCCCGCCTGTCTCCACCATACCACCGCCAATGCCTTCAAAACCACTCATTACCCACCGTCCATCTCAAAACCATTACCCGCTTCAAGCCTTACCCACTTCCACTTTGCCTCCACCTCCACCTTCCAGACCCCTTATCGTTCATAACCTGTGCGATATCCCCTCTACTTCCACCATGCCTCCACCTAACAAACCCCTCATCAGAATCCCTGCTCCTATCATCACCCCTACTTCATCAATCATACCTCCACCACTACCCCTCAAACCTCTGTTAAAACCCACTGCTACCCCTATAGAGGTACAAAAGCCGCAAGCAATGGTGCTCCGGAGTGAAGTGATTTTCCACAGGATTTTCCCCCAGAACAGTCAGAATCCCGAGCAGTCTCAGCCAGAGAGGGACGATGGAGAACAATCGGAAAGATTTATCCCTGGAACACAATATGATCTGTTGAAACACTTGGACAAGACGCCTGCTCGGATCTCCATCCTAGAGCTGCTTCAGAGATCCACAGCCCATCAGGCAGCCTTAATGGAGTATCTTCAAAAGGTCACAGTGAATGGGGACCTCCCTGTAGAAAAGATTTCTGCCGTCTTGACCCCAACGGACACACAACCGGCCATCATGTTCCACAACTACGAGCTCGCTCCCAAGGAAGCTCGGAAATATGCATTGTGCATTTCAATAAAAATTAATGGGGTATCCATAAACCCGTGCCTTGTAGACACGGGTGCGTCCATAAATGTGATCTCCATGAGCACCCTTCAGTTGTGTGGGGTCGACGAGGAACAAATAAGACCTTCCTCGATCACAGTCACGGCTTATGACAATAGCAAAAGGCCGCCGCAAGGGATGATTATTCTGAGGGCAGAGCTAGGCCCTATGTCAGTCCCCACGGAATTCCATGTCCTCGACATGGACCCCACATTCAAGGCCATACTGGGTCGCCCCTACATTGAAGCCATGGATGCTGTGCCTTCCACCAACCATCAGTGCTTGAAGTTTCCTTACAATGGAAGAATTATTAAAGTGGTCAGCACACCTGTCCTTCACACGGTGGATGCTATCAACACCTCTCTGCCCTCTGTTTGGCCGTCTCATCGGCCCATATTGTCATTACTGGACGTGTGTGATTCATCTCACATTCTGCTAGCACCAAAGAAGTCGATCAAGGCAACAACGCCATATCTCTCTTTTCACTCCAAAGGTTGGGAGATTATGAGAAACATCGGCTATCAACAGGGCAAAGGTCTGGGCGCACAGCTACAAGGTAGGCTGAAACCACCAAAGGAGATTAGGCCGAACCGCAGGTTTAGCCTAGGCTTCAAAGGACCATTCAAGGCGGATTGGAAGCCCCTCACATGGACCCTATCAAACCACTTCAACAAAGGGCCCGTTATTCAGATGGGGGATTATCCGCAAGAAGCACATGGGGGGTCGCATGTTGTGTATTCAGCCGAAAAATGTCCGAGGGTCACCAAAAGAGGCAAGATCAAAGACCCAGAATGCGAATGGGACAAATGGTTTGATATACTGGACGTTTTCGTTGCACTGGAAAGGATGTTCTTGTCTCCACAGCTTGAAGGACCGCCATTGATCTCCGAAATACCAGAGAATATCATTACTCTTGCCAATGTTCCAAACTATCCTCGTCCTCGCCAGAAGGACCCTGTCACCAGCGGATCTTCATCCGCCATCACCATCACCACCGACGACTCATTAGCCGTCATCTTCTCCATTCACTCGCCACAGCCTTTGTTGATGTCATCTTTCTAGGCCAGACGGTTGTCTGATGATCTTCCCAGATCCCCCTCTCTACTTACATACCTGCGCGGGTTTCTCAACCCGCGCCAAGTCTTCAATCATGATCTGCTCTACGAGCCTCCCAATCCTCTAGCCATAACCACTTTTCTCTCTGCTCCGATCTCTTTTCACTGTTTTGTCATCAAAAATGAAAACGAAAAAAAAAACGTCAATTTTTAAACTCCTCAACAACACATCTTCGTTGAGGAAACCTCCTACATCTCTCACGGATGCGTCCCGCCCTGCGGACCACCCGTCCAAGGTCCGATGAGCGACCTTTTCTACCCCTCCTCTGAGGGGCCTTCCCCTGTACATTCTTCACCATCCTCTTCATCTTTTTCTTCTTTTGTAAATAATGTCAGTCAATCTAGGAATAATAAGTCAAAGGTAGTACCTAGGAAGAAATCCAAGGGTAGGCAGATCCCTCGTCGATTCCTTCTGGACTTAGCCGCCAGGTGTCAGGCCCTTCTTGCCATCCCTCAGTTGCTAGAAAATCCCATCTAGCTACCGGAAATAGAATGTGAGGGCAACTGTGCAATTGATGAGGGGTGTGGAGTCTACGAGATCACGGGTGAAGAATACCCTACTGAAGATGAGGGTGAGGAATATGAGGATGCGGCTGGCGCATATGCTAGTGGAATAAGGAGATTCGACGAGCCGTCAACCGCCGTAGAAGAGTCCACCAAAGAAGTCAACTTGGGAACTGAGGAAGACCCTAGGATCATCCTCATAAGTGATAATCTACCACCCTCTGAAGAAGAGGCATTAATTGAAGTTCTCAAGGAATATAAGGACACGTTTGCATGGAGCTACGAGGATATGCCGGGTCTGGATTCAACCCTGGTCGAACACCGTTTAACCCTAAAACCAGGGTCCGTCTCGGTAAAACAAAGGTTAAGGCGTTTTCACCCTCAGATGGCTTTGAAAATGAAAGAAGAGGTCGATAAGCTCCATAAAGCCAGGCTCATTAAAGTCGTTCTTTATCCTCAATGGGTGGCGAACATTGTCTCGGTCATGAAGAAAGACGGGAAAGTCAGGATTTGCATCGACTTCCGGGACCTTAACCGCGCGTGTCCGAAGGATGATTTTCCCTTGCCTCACATTGATGTGTTGATCGATAACACGGCAGGCTATTAAACCCTCTCATTCATGGATGGGTTTTCGGGGATATAATCAAATTCGTTTGGCAGAAGAGGATCAAGAGAAGACATCATTCACTGCACCTTGGGGAACATATTGTTACGTGGTCATGCCGTTTGGATTAAAGAATGCTGGAGCTACTTACCAAAGAGCTATGATGGCCATATTTCATGACATGATGCATATATATCTGGAGGTGTACGTGGATGATTTATTAGTGAAATCAAGGACCAGGATGGAACATCCAAGTGTTTTGGCTAAGGTCTTACAGAGATCAAGGGAGTTCCAATTGAAAATGAACCCGAAGAAGTGTGTGTTTGGTGTATCATCGGGTAAATTACTGGGTTTCATTGTGAGTAAAAGAGGGATCGAGATAGATTTCCGACAAAGCTAAGGCCATCAGGGATATGCCGCCTCCCAAGAATTTGAGGGAAGTCTGAGGTTTAATTGGGAGGCTGCAATTCATCCGTCGGTTTGTGTCTCAGCACTCACAAAGGTGTAGACCTTTCTATGAGTTGACCAAGCCAGAAAGTAGAATTCCACTAGGATTCTAAATGCCAAAAAGCTTTTGAAGGGTTAAAGGAATATCTGGCTAGTCCACCCATTCTCATTCCACCCAAACTAGAAAAACCTCTGATCCTTTACATCTCAGTCTTGGATGACTCCGTGGGAGCCATCCTCGCACAAGCTGATGAAGAAGGCAAGGAACGAGCAACCTATTACTTGTCCAAACTTCTCAATCCATGTGAGCAGAAGTACACAGTCATGGAGAAAATATGTGCTGCCCTCGTTTGGGTAGTGCAGAAATTGAAGCACTACTTCTTGGCTCATGAGGTCCACTTGATTGCTCGCATGAACCCTATCTAGTTCCTTCTGGAGAAATCCGTCCTTACGGATAGGCTAGCGCGCTGGCAAAGTTTTCTTTCCCAGTTCGACATCACCTACATCCAGCAAAAGGTAATTAAAGGCTATGCCATAGCCGAGCATCTCGTCCACCATCCTCTTCCCAAGTTCGATCATGTCCAATCAGAGTTTCCAGATGAGGAACTAATGTCTGTCACTCAGTCTGACAAGCCAATGTGGACGTTATATTTTGATGGAGCTCTGAATTTCCAAGGGAAGGGTATCGGCATTGTCCTTCTAACGCATGAAGGCGTTACCATCCCAGAGGCATTTCAGCTCGCGTTCCCAGTCACCAACAACATTGCTGAATACGAGGCTCTTCTAGCTGGTCTGGAACTAGCCCGTTCTTTCTATATCACTGAGTTGCAAGTCGTGGGTGACAGTCAACTTGTTCTCCGCCAGGTGTTTACCAAATATCGCACCCTCGATCCCAAGCTCAAACCCTATCAGGAGCTAGTCTCCGCCTATGCCAATTATTCACCAAGCTAATCTTTGTCCATGTTCCTCGCGAACAGAACATTCTGGCCGATGCCCTTGCCTCCTTGGCGTCATCCTTCAAATTCCCTTTAGGTGCATGGTTTAGATCCATCATTCTCTACAAGCGTCTTGTCCCTGCCGTTCAGGACCCTTATCTCTTAAAGATCAAGGAACGAGTCCTACAGAAGATCCAGAAGGGGGAAATCCTTGAGAAGAGGGAGATCATGCTGGCAGAAGTCGAAGAAGAGCTGGCTGACGAGGAGAAACCATGGTTCTATGAAATTGTCAAATACTGTAAAGATCAGTCTTATCCTGAAGGAGCCACCACAGAAGATAAGAAAGCCATAAGAAGGGTGGCTCAGAAATACACATTGGTTGGAGGTCTACTCTATAGGAGGAGCCTTACTGGCGTTCTGTTAAGGTGTCTTGACGACAATGAGGTTTGGAAATGCGTAGAGAAGCACACTCGGGTGTGTGCGGTGGCCACGTGAATAGCCAGATGCTCGCCAAGAAGATCATTCGGCAAGGCTTTTACTGGCCCACTATGGAAGAGGATTGTGCAGTCTATGTCGTAGGTGTGTCAAGTGTCAGCTTCACGCCGATAAAATCATTCACCATCTTCCTCACTTCATCCAATATCCTCCCCATGGCCTTTCTCCATGTGGGCATTCGACATCATCGGTCCCCTAGGTGATCCCAATTCCCTCACCAAGCAGAAATCTTTCATCCTTACTGCGACGGAATACTTCACCAAATGGGCCGAAGCCGAAGCTTACGCAGAAATCAAGGCGTCAATAGTCTGCAAATTCATCATGAAGAACATCCTCGCCAGGTTCGGCGTCCCAAGCACAATCGTCCCCGACAATGGGCCACAGTTCATTTCTCAGGACCTTCAAGACCTCTGCAAAAGGTACGCAATTGCATTGCATCATTCATCACCTTATTACCCACAAGGTAATGGCCAAGCGGAGGCCACCAATAAAATATTGATCAAAATCATCAAGAAAACCTGCGAGTCCAGTAAGTTTTCAGACTGGCCAGAGAAGCTTATCGAAGCTCTATGGGCCTATCGCACTTCAATCCGTACCCCCACCGGGCAGACTCCGTTTGCCCTTACTTATGGGATGGAAGCGGTAGTCCCGTACGAGACTCTGATCCCTTCTCTCAAAGTACAATTGGATGAGGAATTTCTCCTCGACGAACGTCGCAATTCACTCCTTGCCCAGTTGGAACTCTTAGACGAGAAGCGGCTGGCCGCTGCCGAGCATGCGCGTGTGTATTAAAATAGACTCGCTCGCTTTTACCAAAAGAAAGTCGTTGAGAGAAAATTCAAAGTCGGTGAGATGGTCGTAAAAAGAATTTTTGTCAAACCTGGAGGGCCGCGTTCTAAGCTCCAACCCAATTGGGAAGGACCATTTGTGATTCAAGCCGTGTACCCTGGCAACGCCTACAAGCTAGTCAACGCCGAAGGGACCAAGTTATCTCATCCTTGGAATGTGCTTTATCTTAAAAAGTACTACCCTTAACTTAGTGTCAAAACGTAAAAAAATGATGAAAAGACAGAAAACATCAAAAACAACAAAAAATATGAAAATCACTAAAAATATGGAAAATTCAAAATGCCGATGCCTGGTGGTCACTATGTAGTTAAGTCCATGCATCCAACCTTCATGTTAGGATAGGGCCCATTAAGGCTTGGTAGGCCCGGGTCTTGGTCTGCCAGAACCGTGGAGATCCATGTCCGGCCACATCGGCCTATGCACGCTCGAAGGAAGCCAACATGTACTCACTTACATATTTTATCCAAAAAAGTTGGTAGCATCACCTACAGTGGGGCCTCACCCAAAAGATCTCCGAAAGCTGTAATCTTTATTCTTTTCTCTTCGACCAAATGAGACAGTCGGCGCCCTTAAAACGCTGAGCATGAGAAACCAAAACTCAAACCCCCAAAGGCAAGAGTAGGATCCATTTCCTCGAGCGTCGATCAGAGCACGAGAAGAGGGCAGTGTCCCTGCAGGCATACGAAAGGGAGCCCACAACGTCAAATGACTATATCTCCCTCGCAAAAAAAGAAGCACAAAATCAAAATCAAGAGAAAAGCCTGGTCGTGACCGTGCCTGATGCGATAAATGGAACCCCTCAAAGTAAAAGTCTGAATCCACAAAAGGGGCCATGGAATGTAAATGCTCGAGATTTGGTCCGAAGTTGTCCGAAAGGGAAGAGTTAAATGGGCCCTTATTGGCTCACCGGGTTAACGGTTTTGCCGGTCCTCTCAAGAGATTTATCCCATACACTCTTCCTTCTCCCTTTAAAGATGAAAGCTCGACGGAATGTCTGAACGGTGAAACCCGCCAAGGTCTGCGACCTTATTTTAACACAAACATATGGTTATCCACTTCAACGAGTAAAAAGCTATCGCTGCGAATGAGTCTCTGTGTTTCTGGCTGGTCAAGACCCATGTTTACCACATTGATGTCTTCTTATTTAACCTTGGGCTTAGGCCAATGCAAGCGCGTCACCTATGGGTGCGACGGCGTCTGATTCCGGGTCAGCGTCGCGCGGTTGGTCGTTAGGGTTCCAGGGTGTTCCATCATATACCACCTAGAGTTGTGAGGAAATAGACCCGGGTCGGGCAAATCATTTACCTCGAACACCTTTTGGGTGAATCCCTGTGGTCGGAAGCGACTGGGAGCCTACGCATGGCATGACGGTATTGTCATCAGGGTAAGTCTTAGCCGGCGGGATTATCATTCGAGGGGTCTAGGGGCCCAAATCAACCTAGATGTGCACTTAGGATACCTGGGAGGTTAGTAAGAAACCCCTGTTCTCATATAGGTTAGGTGCCATTTGGGTGCTTGCCAGGCGTTAGCAACAAAAAAAATAAAATGATAAAAACAAAAAAAGAGAAATTGTACATATTTGTAAACAAAAAATTGAATATAACAAAACAACAAAAAAATGTCAAATATAAAAAGAAAAACAAATCAATTTTGCATGATTGCATTTGTATGCAGCATTAATATCGCTTGCATTCGTGTGCTTGTCTGTCGCATTCATCATCACCGCATCTTTCCCTTGTCTTCGTTAATAAGGGCTTGGCCCCTTGACGCGTTATCAAGGACAGATCAGAACAAACCTCGCATATTGGGTAAGGGGCCAAGTCAGAGCAGATATTCTAACTTGTTTGTTTAAGTGATGTATGCAGGAATTCGAGAAAGCAAGAAAGAGGTAAGAATCCAAGAATCAAACATTTTATTCCTTTCCAAAATAAAAAAAATTACATCAAGTTCCACCCTCTCTCTCTGCATTACTCGTCCCGCTACTCTCCGAGTAAAACGCTCTCAAGGGTGCTACCCAACTACGAAAAGCGGTACTCCTACCACTCTATACTCCTCTTCCTATTCCCACACCCCAATGTTGATCTGTGGGGGCAGCAAAAAAGTTACTAACACGAAAGCCACGCTCCCGTGCTCTTCGGTAGTGCTCCTCACCATCTCTCAGCCATTATTCAGCAAGACCAATGCTGGTTCGGAGTTCGAACAGCTGGGCCTCCATGGCCCTTCGTTCCTCCCTTTCAACCAATCTGTCGGCTCTTTCTCTCTCCCTGTCTCTTTCTCTCTCTGCCCGTTCTCTCTCACGATCTTCCCTCTCCAACTGGAGAGTGATCCTCAGCTCTATGACATCCCTAGAAGAGTCGTCATCTGGACGACGTCGCAGTTCCTCCTCCAGCTCTACTATTCTAGCCTCCCTCTGCGCAGCTTCGGCAAGTGACTCTTGCGTCTCCTTTTCCTGCCTTATATACCATCTTAGATATGTGGCAAGGCATAAACAAGGAGAACTCAACACTGAGACTCTTACCTGAATAAAGAGCATCCCTTCTGCCTCCGCAGAACGCTGTGTAGCACGAGCGAGTTGCTCGTGAAGCAAATCAAGTTCTGAGGTGGGGACCCATAAGCTAGAGACGCCACCCACTCCCATCACTGAGGAGGCCGCGTCAATCTGGGCGCGCTATGGCCACACATGTGATAGTTAGTGGCCGAACACCATGGATCTAGGGTCTTGATTAGGAGTGTGCATTGTACACCTACCGAGGCACTCAAGGCTTCACGTGTGTCACCCAATTGTTGCTCCGTCTCTGCCAGGCGAGATCGCAAGTTCGCTACCATGGTATCACGGACATCCGGCAACCATAAGAGTCAGCATTTTCACAACAAAAAAGCCAAAAGAAGAGGGAGAAAAGAGGGAAAAGGGAGATCTACCTCCACAAGTCCCCGGGGTTGGAGCCGCTCTGCGTACATTGTCTTATACAGACGCAGGTAATCCTCACTATCTTGTGCATGTGATTCCATGATTGTACCACCCCGTTGCCAATCTTCATACTACTCGGGGAACCACACACGCCAATCAATGCAGGTTGCCGGTCCTCGTGTCTTTCTCCCGACGCGAGGTGGCACAGTCGTATCCACCCATTTCTAAGCCAGTCCTAAAGTCCTCATAACCAATCGTAGTCGAAGCAGCTCGATTTCATTCAGGCAGTGCATCCATAGTTCCCGTCCGAACCGAGCACGACTTGTTAGAACCCATGGTTGGTCGACATCGACCATGCCTGAGTAGGGTCTCCAGTTTACCTAGGTTAGGTTGTACATACCCGTTTAGCTGGTCAAAACCAAAAACAAAAATAACAAAAAAAAAGAAAAAAAATCCCACCATCGCTGCAGGGAATTCCTGTAGCTCGCGCCTTAGCACCATCAGCTGGTAGGTTAGAGGCGCTGCACTCATGATGGGTTGCCATCGCCTGGCTAACGGCACCATCATTGGTCGCCAATGTCGAGCTCTCCCCATCGGAGGTAATAATAGCTCCACAGCTGCATCATCTATATGCCATCAGTACCTTAAGTGGACTATTACAAAAGAAAAAATAAATAAAAAAAAAAAAAATAAACAAGACAAAATCAAAAATACATGGATAAGTGGTGTGAAACCACTCACAGTCATCTCACGGTCCGCCTCTTGGGACAGACCTGTAAACAAATGCGCCAGCATGGCAGCTCCCCAGGCGTACTGACCTACTCTTTCGAGGTCTGATAGCAGCTCCAGAAAACGACAATGGATACCGTCTCCTTTCGAGCTCAGTATCAATCTTTCCAGCAAGAAGAGGAGAAATCTCCTCAAATCCATGTTGGATCTTTCCCAATTGCCAAAATCTATGCAGTACACAGCACGACATCCTCTTTTCATCCTTCCCATGAATTCTTCTGTGGACTCATCGTCCCGTCGACGAGTATCAGTGAGCCCTAATGCCTCCATGATAGATGTCCTGGCTACTGACCTGTTCTTCCGTCCATCTAGGTCCAAACCCAGTAGCTTCTGGGCACCTTCTCGATAGTCCGCGTAAGTGACTCCGGTCACTGCCTCGCCATCCACCTTGAGGCTCGTGATTCGGGCCACATCTTCCAGACTGGGCACCATGTGCCCCCAGGGCATCAAGAATGCCCGACTCACTGGGTCCCATCTTTCACGCAAGGCTTGGATCAGGACCAGGTCGAGCTTGATCGGCTCGATTCGCAGGAAGGCACCAAATCCCATCACGTCTAGCATGGCCTTCTGAAAATCCGGGAGACCCATGTATGCTGCCGCTACTAACTCCCATGAAATGTGTGATTTCATCACACTCTACGCGTGCATAAGGAATGGAGAAGGGTGTTGTCAAAAGAAAGGAAGGAAGAAAGGAAGGAAGAAAGAATGAGAAAAGGGCGGGAAAGCTCAGCTTACGAGTTGTGATTGGGCCCTTTCGCTGAAGTGCCTTCGAGGTCCGAAGGCCTCCTGGAACTGCTACCGCTGGACCTGCTTCTCTTCGAGGAGTGGGAAGATTCGCCCTCCATCCAGACCTCGAAATTCTGAGCTCCTCCTCTCCCGTGGGAACTTGTACTCCTCGAGTTAGCTCTCGATATCCCTGGGAGAACAAAAGAAGCATGTATTATAGAAATGGGAGAAGTGCGGGCCAAGATTACCTCCGTCACCTTTAACAATAGCCCTCGCGATAGGGCGCCTGCCCTGCGGTCCCATGTGTCACTTCACCACTCCCGTAGGGTGACTGTTTAGACGGTGTAATATGACGACCCGCTCCCTATGTTGTCTAGGGATGCCCTATCATGTTTTGGAAGTCGTCCGCAAAGTTTAAAACATCGTCTACGAGAAGGGGCTGGAGCCGTCATTATTGACTTTGACGGCAGATTCCCGTGGAAAATAGTCACAGCAATACGCGATCCTCCATTTTAGGGCGGGGCCTTGGTAGACACATCACATGGGAACAGTGCAAAGAAGAAGAAGTGTAGGGAGGAAGGAACGCACAAGAGAACAAACAAGCAGCAGAAAATCAAATCACTCCATTCATAATTCTACATGAGCTATCATAAACACCATAATCATAGAGAGGAGGCGGGTCCACTAGCTCGCCAGCTCTCGCCATTATCGTCATGCTCGTCCCTCTCTTCTCCCCTGAGGTGAGGGTCCCTCAGAAGCCTTCTGGATCCCCGTGCAGAACCCGCCTCGCCTCGTGGCGCTTGCTCCACAGCAGTGGCCCGCTGCTCCTCCCCTGGCGTGGCGAAGAAGCCACCAACAGAAAAGTGGCCAGACTGGCGGAGTCGCTCCCCGAACTCTCGCGCTCTCTCGTAGCGCGTCTCCATCGCTCCTAGCCTCTGCACCACGACCTGAAGGCCTAGCTGGAGCTCCCTCACCTGGGCCTCCAAGGCCTTCCTCTCGGTCTGATCTCGCTGTCGCTCGGCCCTTCTCTCCTCTCTCTCTCTCTCTCTCTCTCTGCCTCTCTCCTCGTCACCTGGAGGAAGACCCTTAACTCCAGGATGTCTGGAGAAGGCCTCTCCTCACCGCGACGCCGCAGCTCCGCCACCGCTGCCGCCCAAGCATCCCGCTCCTCTTCAGCACGGGCTGCGCGAGCCGCCGCGCTAGCAAGTTGCTCCCGGAGGGAGGCGATCTCCAGAAAAAGAGCCTAAAAACTGGAAGACGATCCGCCAGCCATCCCTGCCATCGTTTCCTGCTGGGCACATTGGAACAGATAAACAACAGCCGTCGGCTAAGCTCCAAATTTAAAAAAAAAAAAAATTTGGGGCCTTACTATCACCTATGTCCGTCTCCCAAGTTGAAGAGCCCCCACTCGGTCCTCCCTTTGCTGCCGCAGGAAGTCAGCGTTGTCCTGCACCAGTACGCTCCTTTGCTGTCCAGGAAGACGTATGCATCAATCATCGAGCTTCGCCTTGCCGCGACTCTCCTTCCTAACACGGCTCGGCTCATTTGCACTCTCCCACTCATCGGCCAAGCCTGGGGCCCATGCCATGCCCTGCATCAAGAAAGAAGGGTCTTACGTCAAAACACGAGAATGCGTCTCCTGTCAAGGACGCGCCCATCATTTGAGTGCAACACTCGCCGAACCCTTTTGCCTCTCGCGTGGCTTGCTCAAAACTCAAAATAGATCAAAAAGGAGATGATCGGAGGACCTACCAGACCGTGTTCACCTCCCTCCGCGCCATCGGGCCCCTCAGGTGCCCGAAGGGGCCCTTCCTCTTCCATGGACACCGCTCCGTGCTCTTGCGCGTCCCTCCTCGGGTGAGGAGTCCCTCGTCCCTCTCGCCCTTCACCAAACTCCATCGATCGAGAGTGGAAGAAGATAAGGAGGGGCGAGCAAATCTCGACGGGAGGCGGGCTCGTTTGCGGGTAAGGCACGGGAGAAGAAAGGCCGCCTGGCGCTTTAAATTTGAATTCGAAAGTTAAGACGCGTCCTCACGCCAGGACGCGCCCAAAAGGAGAAAAGAAGAAAAAAGAAAAAAGAGGATCCCTCCGTGCAAGACGTAGTTCCCTGCTTTTCAGGGTAAGGTCTCGTGAAACGTACCTCAAAATAACTTGGTGCAAAAGAAAAGTGTGGGAAAGGAAAAGTGCACACCACAAGGAAACCATTTCACTCCATATAATAGTCAATAGTACATCATACAGTAAGGAAGGTGGGGAGTACAAGCAACTCTCTAACTCTCGCTACCACCCTCCTGATCATCTCTCTCCTCCCTCCTCTAACGGGGATCCCTAGGGGCCTCTGCGAACCCTGAGAGGCCGTGCTCGCCTCGCCCTGTGGTGGCACGCCAGCCTCGAAGGCGCGGCGACGCTCCTCAGCCGAAGAAACCAGAAAGCTGCCCATGGAGAAGGAACCAGACTGACGAAGTCGCGCACCGCGCTCCCTCGCCCTCTGATACTGCTCCTCACTCTCCCGAAGCCTCCCCTCCGCCGTGCCGAGACTCAATCGGAGCTCCATCAGCTGGGCCTCCAGAGCCCTCCTCTCGTCCCAGTCTCGCAGTCGCTCCGCCCTCCTGTCCTCCCTCTCTCTCTCTCTCCCTCTCCCTGCCCTATCTCTCTCTCTGTTCTCCCTCTCCTCTCTCTCTCTTATCGCCTCTCTCCTCGACAGCTCGAGGGCAATCCGCAGATCCAGCACGTTGCGAGGGACCTCCTCAGCCTCCCGCCGCCGCTCCTCCTCTAGCCCTGCTATCCGCGCGTCACGCTCTGCCACCCAGGCGTCGCGCTCCTGCTCGGCACGGACTGCACGGGCCAGGGCATCCCGAATCTCCGCCACCTGCCAAAGGCCACGTACCCCATAAGAGAACAGTGAAGGAAGAAGAGCAACTAGAAAAAAGTCAGGGTCAAGCAAAGACTCACTCGAGCCGTGCGGTCGCGCTCGGCCTCCTCAGCCCGGGCCACCGCGTACGCCAACTACTCCTGAAGGGCAGAAACCTCCGGAGGTGGGCCCCACGAACTGGAACCCGCTCCACCAGCCATCCCCGCTGCCGCTGCCTAGTGGGCCCGCTGAAACACAGAGTAAACGACAGTCAGAGGCTAAGTATCAAAAATCCAGGTCACAAAAAAAATGCATTGCATAGACTCACCAGGATCTCCAACTCCTGTCGAATGGCCACCAACTGTCGCCTGGCATCTGCCAGCTGGGCCCGTAGGTCGGCAATCATGTTATCACGAGCATCCTACATCGCATATAAGTTAGTGTCACATGCATATACATATAGAAAATGGAAACACTTTTCATTTCACGCTTACCCCTGCCGCACCACCAAGGAAGAGACGCTCCCCGTACGTGGCTCGATACCGTCTCAGGTAGTCAGTGATGTCCGGTACATGGGACACCACTGGGACCCCGCCCTGTTGCCAGTCCTGGTACTATGTAGGGAAGCGCATACGCCAGTCCACGATCTTTGCCTTCCCCTTGGTCTTGCGCCCGACGTGGACCGGCTCATCTACGTCGACCCACTCCTGGGCTAGCCCCAGCGTCCTCATGACCAGCCTGAGCCGCAGCGGCTCGATCTCGAATTAGGCAATGGACCCACACGTCCCGCCCGAAACGAGGAGGACCCGTTACAACCCAAGGCTGGCCAGCGTCGGCCATGCCTAGGTAGGGCCTCCACACCACCTGCATCGCCATGCATGCACCATATTAGTTGCCATTTTATTCAATTAAGTCACAAACAGAAAAATCATACGCATCATACCATAGCCTCGGGACACTCGCTCAGCTCCCGACGAAGCGACGCCAGCTGGTAGCCATGGGGTGCCGCGACCATGACCGGCCTCCACCGTCGCGCCATAGGCACGGCTCTCCTGTTCCCCTGTCTGGCTCTTCCCATTGGGAAGTAGTAGTAGCTCCACACCTGCATCCATCATACATCATTAGCATGAATAATTGCATATTTAACCACGGTAAAATGCATAAATAAAATGTTTACCTGGAGAAAAGGTGCGAAGCCGCTAACTGTCGTCTCCTTCTCTGAAGTCTGGGAGAGGTCGGCGATCAAATAGGCAAGCAAAGCCGCTCCCCACGCATAGTTCCCCACTCTGTCCAGATCCGCCAGGATCCCGAGGAAGCGGCAGTGGATGCCGTCCCCCTTCGTCCCCAGTAGAGGGCGGCCCAGGAAAAAGAAAAGGAACCTCCGGAGGTCCAGATCCACCAGCTCTCGCTCGCTCGGGTCCTGGGTGAAAGCTGCACGGGCGTCTCCCTCCAGTCCTGCCAGAAACTCCGCCCCAGTCTCGCTAACCCGCTGGCGAGGGTCACCAAATCCGAGCGCCTCCATAATCTCCACTCGGCCGACTACCCTGCTGTCTCTGTCAGTCGCGCTCGTCTCTAGCCATAGCAGGTCCAAGGCACTCTCTCGGTAATCGGGGTAAGTGACCCCGCTGACTGCCTCTCCGTCAACTCGTAGCCCGGTGATCCGAGCTACGTCCTCCAGTGTCGGCACCATGTGCCCCCAGGGCATCAGAAACGCCCGGCTCGGTGCGTGCCACCGCTCACTCAACGCTTGGATAAGAGGAAGGTCAAGCCAGAAGGGCTCGATCCTGAGGAAGGCTCCAAAACCATGGCATCCACCCGCGCCCACTGAAAGTCCGGTAGTCCCCGGTACGTTGCTACCACCAGGGACCAGCTGATCCGGCTCTTCATCACGCCCTGCACACCACGAAAATAAACAAAAAGGAACACATCAGAATCATGGATAATAATAAACAACAACACTGTACATACTATTTATTTATTTTTATTATATATATATATATATATATATATATATATATATATATATATATATATATATATATATATATATATATATAAAGGCGTCCACACCACTGGACGCTTTCTTTTTATTTTCTTTATTTTATTTTAACAAAACAAAAAAAACAAACAAAAAATAAAATAAAAATAATATATTATATCATGAAGGCGTCCCCCCCTGACGCCTCCTTAATTTTTGATTTTATTTAATTACTTACGCAACAAATAATAATAATAAAATAAAAATAAAAAAATTGAGAAGATGGAGGCGTCCAGGCCCCTGGACGCATCCTTACCTCACACCACCCCCTTCTGGACTTTGTCCCTCGGCCCATTCTACGCTAGAAATCATTCAATAAATCAACAGAGTGAAGTCTTAAGGGGCTTACCGGGTCATGCTCATCTTCCCTCGCGTCGCCGGGGCCCTCTGGACCCTCCACGGCCAAGGGAGGTGCCTCCTCTTCCGCAACAACCTCCTCCTCCACGGCAGCCTGCTCTGCATGATCCCTCGACTTCCTCGGACGACGAGCAAGTCGTTTCCGCTTCTCTCCACCCTGGCTCGGGCCTCCTTGCTCTATTAGGAACTAAGAATGGGTCGGTCAAAGTAGAATGGTCGTTGGAATGAACAGTGAAAGAAAAAAGGGGGTGGGAGAGCCCTTTTATAAAATTTCTTCCCTCTTTGGGGCGTCCAGGCGCCTGGACGCCCCCACAATTTTTTTTTTAAAATAAACAATATTCAAAAATATTGGGGCGTCCAGATGCCTGGACGCCCCCATAAAAAAATTTTAAAAATAAAAATATTCAAAATATTGGGGCGTCCAGATGCCTGGACGCCCCCATAAAATTTTTAAAATAAAAAATTCAAAAAAAACCTTTGGGCGTCCAGGCCCCTGGACGCCCCCATAAAATTTTTAAAATAAAAAATTCAAAAAAAACCTTGGGACGTACAGGCCCCTTGACGCCCCCATTAAATATATATATATATAATCATAATATGAGTAAATAAATAAAAAGAAAAAAAAGGAAAAAAGAGAAAAATAAAAATCATAAAAATGATAAAGGGGGAACAATGGTCCAAAATATCAAATGCCAAATTTTATTCCATCAGAAAGCAGAGTAAGCAACATCATGGGCTTAGGCTCTCTGAGCCTTAACTTCCCCAGTTCGGTTACATAAGCTCTCCACAGCTCACATTCTTCCCCTACATGCGCTAAGGCCTTTCCCGCAACACTTGTCTTCCAGGGTGCTTTAATGGCCTTTGCTTCCTTCGCGTCCGCTTCCGCGCCCAACTCCCTCTTCTTCAAAGGAACGACGCCGGTTAGCAGTGGGAACGAGTGGCGTGGAATGCCGATCTGGAGGCAGCACCGATGCGCGTTGTAAAGGACAAACTCAGTCGCGCCGATCAGTTGGAGTTCAACTTCGGGAGAAGACCTCATGAGGAGTTCAAGTGAGAGTAGACATGCCGGCGCGCAAGTGAAGAAGCTTTGCGTCATGGTTCGAAAGTGAGACCGCCAGTCTTCACGTTTCTTCAGCCACGGAACACGGTTCGCCACGGTGCCACTGAAGCCTAACACATCGGCTATGTGACAAAGGGGGCTTTGTTGGAAGAGCTTCGAAGCAGTCGGCATCCCCTCACGGTGGTCAAATTTGAAGTGCAGATCAATCCAGCAATTCAGAACAAGTGCGCAACCGAAAGGAGGCTTACCCATGCTCGAGGCAGTAAGACCACTGTAAAGGTAGGCAAGGACGGCGGCCCCCACCCTCTTTCCACTCCAAATCCCACGGATGGCACTCAGTTGGTCCTCCTCCACTATGTTGTCGGTATAAGGAAACAAGAGAGCACCCGTCAGACAAATGGTGAACCCTTTCATAATCCCTTCCAAGTGGTCATCATCTGGTGACCCTCTTAGGGCATCCATGACCCATTCCGCGAGCCTTTACAAATCAATTCCCTTTTGAGTGCGGACCTTTCTGGCTGCGTCGGGCGGCATGAAACTTCCAAGGACACTCTCGGAAGTTCCCCTTGTCAGCATCGGCATAGCTTTTACCTTCCCGTCACTCTTGAATTTCTTCAATCCGAGCAGAAGTTCCACCTCCTCTAGGAGGATGGTCGCCTCGAAGGTCAGGAAGATGAAAGTGTAGGTCTGGGGATGCCAGATCTCCACTAGTGCGCCCATAGCC
Source organism: Amorphophallus konjac (assembly GCA_022559845.1). Taxonomy (NCBI): domain Eukaryota; kingdom Viridiplantae; phylum Streptophyta; class Magnoliopsida; order Alismatales; family Araceae; genus Amorphophallus; species Amorphophallus konjac. The sequence continues at coordinate 21,853 of JAHNEJ010000465.1, read as the reverse complement.
GCCCACTCCATGCGAATCCTCTCATAGTGTTTAGCATGAATAAGGAGCCCCTAAAGATGCCACTTCGAGAGTATGGCCCTCATGCCGATGGAGATGTTGGAAGTTAACTTTGAAAGCCATGGCAGTTTGGAAAACTTCCTCGGGCCTGGAAAGAGTGGATACGGCTGGAAAGAAAAAGAGAAAGAAAGATAGGTGAGAAGAGAGTTCACGCGGAGCATTTGAAATAAATCGGCTTACCATATGCGACTGGATCGTCCCACTCAGATGACCCTCGAGGTCGGAGAGTCGCCTGATCTCGCTGCTAGGCCTGCCCCTCTTCATAACGCGGGAAGACTCTCCTTCCATCCTGAAATCCCTAGATTCTCTTCTCCTTCTCCTCCTGAGCTTTCAAAACTCCCCTTGGTGCATTTGGATGAACTAGCCTAAGGGAGGTACTTATAGGAAAGGAGAGGCGCTACAGGACGAAACACGTCACATCAGTGGTCAGTCGTCAGGGTTTTGTCTAGATCTCCTTGTACTATGGTGCGATTCTGTTGCGATTCTGCTACTTTCTGATGTATTTAATCTATGTTGGTCTGTGCAGGTTTTACTAACGGACGTCTTTGTCCTATCTTGTGTACCGTCCTTCGGTGTTTGGTCCCCCCGTGTCATGCATCATATTATATGATACATATGCTACTAGAACATGTCAAGGACCTTGCGACTTGAACGAATCTGGGATTTGAGTTCCCCTTCAACAAAAATGGTGATGATTCCGGAAGAATTTGGGTTGTACGGATAGGTCGTTAATTTGTGGTAGCATGGGGACCACGGTTCCATTCAGTGAGTTGGTGCGTAGATAAACGGGCCCCAGCTCAGTATCAGCTCACCGGATCGATATCCTGACCCATTCTTAACAAATTGACAATATTATCATTGGTTATTTTCTATTTTAGTTTGTTTGAAATTTTTCTTTAAACCCAGCATGCATTCATGTAGGACTTTGATCTTATTGCGGAAGATTATTCAAGTGATTCGATTGTGAAAGCCGTTGTGCTTCAATTCTTACAATATGAGATATTTCATTCCGAATGAAATACTGAGTTTCCTTGAGACGGCCCTACGCTGCTCTTACAAAGGAGACCCTTGTTTAGACAGACCCTCAGATATTCCTTTACTTTTTACCTTGTTTGACCCACCTTGGCCGCAGCACTTCCACATTGGCTGGTAACCGCTCCCCAAAGGTGAAACCTGCAGGTTTATGACCCAGGTACTTCCACACCAAGAAGTTGGTCTCCTTTATTTTCGTGCCTGAGCGCACATCTCACCCTCCCTTATTTGATCTCTGTCCAAGCAATCGTCAAAATTTGAAAGACCTTCTTCAAGGTCGCCTCACTGAAACTACAGGAAAGATTCCAAATAGTAATGTCAAAAGCGTGTCTCATCACACCTTGGCATCAACTTATCAGTCCATTCCCACTCCATTTCACTCCACTTCGATACCACTCCATTTTGTGTCACTCCCTTGCAAAGTAGACGCCAAGGCGGGACAGGTGTAGACACGCTATTCCTGACGTCTCCTGAGAAAATCTCATATTACTATGCGACGCCCCACAGCGGCTTTCGCATTTTGAATCGCTTGACTGCTTCCTATTCTTGAGTCTTCTTCCGCCTTTTCGGCATCCGGAAACCGCCTCGTTGCAGAAGTCATACGGCATTCGGACGGCATCACCCCCAATCGGACGCATCGGAAGTTTCCGGGACCAGGGGAGTGTCTGGCAGGCGGCTGCCGACGCCCTTTCGGGGAACCCGGGGGGTCTTCATGGAGGCGTCCAGGCCCCTGGACGCCTCCATAATTTTCAAATTTACAATACACAAAAATATATATAAAAAAAATAGTAAAATCATGGAGGCGTCCACTTGCCTAGACGCCTCCATCAATACAAATAATAAAAAATAAACAATATTAATAATGGTAAAAAAACAAAAAAAACAAAAAATAATTTTATGGAGGCGTCCAGGCCCCTGGACGCCTCCATCAACTTGCCCACGCCCCCCCCCCCCCCCCCCGTCCGCCGGTCGGTTTGTCGTGTGAGGAAAAATCCAAATTGTGAAGACGTCCTGCCAACTAGACGCGCCCATTCATGAATCACGGGCGCCGATCAAAACCACGCGTTGTGTCAAACCGCGTGCGGCTTTCGGCGGGGATTCGGTGGACTCTTATGGAGGCGTCCAGTTGCCTGGACGTCTCCTTGAAAATATTCGAAATAAAAAAATAAAAATAGAATAAAATATAATTTCTGCCCTGATGAAGGCGTCCAGGGTCCTGGACGCCTCCATCCTCCGGAGCCCTATAAATAGAGACCCGCCCCCCTCAGTCCGAAGAGAGCTTCTAAGAGGTCCGATAGGCTGCCGGAGTCATTTCTAACCCGTGGGGTCTTTTGTAGGGGGAGGTTCTGTCGGCTTCTCGGGTGCCCACGCTCGCAAGAGGAAGGTCGTCTTCGTCCACCGCGCTCCCACGTCGTCCCTACGCTGCCGAAGCTCCGCCGGATCCCGCCATCGGCGCACTTAATAAGCCAACTCTCTCCCATTTTCTTCTTAGTTCTTTTACATTCATCATCTCGTATTCTCCGTCTCCCTTCATAAGGGAACCTTCGTCGATATACATTTGCATAATTCCATTCATCATAGCATTTTCCTCCTACTCGTGTCCGAGAGGGGTTTAAAAACAACACCAACCAGGTGTGTGTCTTGTCATGATTTCATTACTTTTTATTGCAAGAGATTGATACTATACTGCCGTTTTCTAATTCCGTCTATCTACTGTCTGTTATTTTACAAGGGTAACTGAAGAAAGCCCTCTCCGTCAGTCGGCCGAAGGGGGAGGAAGAAGCAACCCGCCACTTCCTGCTAGTGAGGTAGGCGCGATCACTCTTTCATTTTGGGGTCCTCAACCCCTGGCGATCACATCATAATCTCGAGGCCGCGGCGAGTCATATCCCGCAATGGCCGTTTAAATTTCTGTCTTCGTACTTTATGTTGCTCTTATACCTACTATACTCTCGAGGCCGCGGCGAGTCACTTCCCGCAATGACCGTTTGAATTATGTCATCTATATATCTTGCTATATCTCTTATGTCTTGCCATATCTCTCTTCTGCTATACTCTCGAGGCCGCGGCGAGTCACTTCCCGCAATGACCGTTTGAATTCTGTCATCTATATATATCTTGCTATATCTCTTATATCTTGCCATATCTCTCTTCTGTTATACTCTCGAGGCCGCGGCGAGTCACTTCCCGCAATGTCCGTTTAAATTCTGCTCCTTTTTATATCTTGTTATATTCCTATTATGCTATACTCTCGAGGCCGCGGCGAGTTGCTTCTCACAATGACCGTTTCAATTTTTGTTATTTAATTTCTGCACCCGCTCGCCCCGCCGGAGTAATCTCCCATGGTGGTCCCTTCTCTCTCCTCTTATCTTTAACATATTACGTTTGTCCCGCTCGCCCCGCCGGAACAATCTCCCGTGGTGGCCCCTTCTCTCTTCTCTTATTTTTTTTGTGTTGCAGCGAAAGCCAGATAAAACAAAACGAGCCCGCGCGCTCCGCATCTTCTTCGTTTCTCAAATCGCGTGAGGTCGCTCACAACTATCACCCCAAGGTGATGTCACATCATAAAACTTATCAAGTGTCCTACTAATCATTTTTAGAAGTTGCTTGTAACATATTAATTAAGAGATTAGATGTAAATTCAAGAAATTAGATAATTGATTAAATTGTTATCAAGTGCAACCTATGCTATCCTTAATAAAAAAAGGCATGAGAGAGGAAATTTTAATACATGCACTGGATGGGCTTCCATTGAAAAAGGGTTCCGTTACGTTGCATCCACCTTTCGATGACGTGAAATCTTGCAGAGTTAGAAAATTATGTATTCACGTCTCTCTAAAATTAAATATGAGTCAAGTAAATCTATTTAGAGAGTTAAACTCAAAACTTTCTTGGCATAAAATAAAATCTTTTATTATTCGACTCACTCGAGATCGTTTATGTTAAATTTGTTCCTTACATGGTGTGATAAGGCTAGAAGTAGATAGCCAAAATAAAACACGAGTACAAAAGTTGAAGCGGAAATGATTGTGAAAATCCAGCTGTACTCCATTAAGGTTGTATTTGAAAACGCAGTTGGGCGTCGTTTTTTCAGATGAAATCATCCGATAACTTTTAATTTCTTTCAAATGAGTATAACAATTCTTGACTTCCGTGTCCAAAAAATTTCAAAGAGAAAAGAGAACAAGGCACAGAAGTGCCGAGTTCTCGAAATCTCTCGAAACAGCCTCTGCCTGGATTATGAGGATTGTAAAATGATTACGAATCACCCCTGTATTTCGTACGGCAGGTAAATTTTAATAAAATGTGTTTAACTTATCGGGTTCTCAAACGGGTCATAAAACTAGGTTTGATTCTCTGATTTTAAAAAGTATATGTTCTAAAGCCTAACGCTTAGATTCAAATTTTTTGAAGAATAAAGTAAAGAGCGGTAGTTAACATGTGAAAATTTCAGTGATCGGAATCACAGTGAGTGAATGGGCGTAGAAGAGAGTTAGGGGAAGTCAATCGGAGGCCATTGGGGCTCAACCAGAAAGGCGATAAGGATGGTTGGGGATCAAGTGCAAGTACCCCCTGGGGACTACTGGCAATTTAAAGGATGAATGATCCACCTCACAGTACAGGAGTCACATTTCATATGCCCAGCTTTGGTGAAGATCTCATGGCATGCCACGTCCAACACCAAAACAGTACTTGGGAGTTGCTGGACATGAGCTAAGTGAAGGCTTAATCCAATCATCATTAAAACAGACTTTATCCTCACATTTATTGCATGCACATTTAATGGGGTTTCAGGTCATGCGGTCCGCTGCCGAGTGTTTGTATTGTGCCCTTGCCATTGAACGCGCATTCATACTTATCCGCCTCAGTCACGATATCACATATGTGACTGTGAGTAGCTTGTCTTTCAAAGAGGGGCATAAATGAGGCAACATTGCAACCAGGGAAATCAGGGATCCTCAACAAGCGTAGAAGAGTGTTTAGACGGTTACCACCATCCTCTTGTCCATCTCTGAAATGCTAGCCTTCCCCCATCTACCGGCTTGTAATGATGATTTCTATAAATAATTAACCCCAGAACTGAGGTAGATACAGGATGCAGTGCCCACAGTGAACATGATGAGCATTACACTGCCTTTCCTCTCTCTCTCTCTCTCTCTCTCTCTCTCTCATGTCATTGACTATTAGCTGCAGCAAAAAAAATGTCAGCTCTTGGAGGGCAATTTCTTGCGTCCTCCAACTGCAAACCTCTTTATCACACGCTCGGCATTATTAAGGAGATGTTATGGTTGATGACAAGTTTTTCATCGTAAGAACTGTTTGGCTTTTATATTGAGAAAGGAAGGCAAATTTTATAATCGCATGGTGCAAATTTTTAAGATGATTTCCATCTCACAGCTTCCCTATATGCTTAGGGCATACAGGTGACAGCCTCAGCTTTCTCACAAACATTCTGAGCAGACAACTTTCCTATCTTAAATGCCTTTCATTCTGAGCTGGCGTTTGTATGTCTTAAATGCCTTTTATAGACCATAGGAGTCCCATGGTTCCCGGCTGGATCTAACTCGGACCGACTCGGATATGTCGTATCGGATCTATGAGAAATCGGGATGTGATCTGACCAACTTGAATTGAGTCACTCCTCCCTGTCTCTCTACCCTTCTCAACGACATTCCAAGTGTGCTTTGGCAAGGATCTGCCAGTGGCGGTAAAGATCCGGTGGTGGTGGCAAGGATCCGACGATGAAAGACGAGATCAGGTGGTGGCAACGAGGATCAGGCAGGGAGGGGCATTGCTAGCCGCGGTGGGGGGCTGATGGGGATGGGGTGGGGGCACCGGGGGGGAGCCGGAGTGAGGGAAGAAAGGGCTGTTGAGGAGTAAGGGCGCGGGTTACCGAGGAGGAAGGGTGCCGAGATGGGGGAAGAAATGATCATTGAGATGGGGTGGGGTAGATCGAGTCGACTCGAGTCGCATGAGACTAAGACGTACCATATCAAATCAGGGCGATCCCAACCCAACACGAATCGCCGAGTCGACGAACCTTGCTTAGGATCATGATGTGAAAAATTAAGCGATTCCCATCTTGACCGGTTAGATCCAGCCAGGTTATGACATTTTTAGGGCTGAACAGGCATTTTTATAAACAAGGGGAAAAAACAATGCTAAAAGTGACTTTGGATTGCCCTTCTTACGTTGGAAGAAATTACGATGTCTTCACCGGTTAATAAAAATGAGAGAATCCGCGGTAAGAGTAGATGACCTTCGTACACTTATATCGTGACAAAGAAGAATGTAAAAAGGTCAACAACAACAATGGTTATGGTTAAAATCCTATTTGGGGTCTTCTAGATGTTCATCCCAATTCTATTTTGAGATTATTTCGTGAATTTTTTTTTTCAAATTTGTAATCCAGGACACAACTTAAATCTGTCTGGAACCTGCTTGACACGGGCCATAAACTATCGATCAAGCTGAGGAGTACGAATTATTTACCATTTTACTATTTAGACATTATTAGGATTAATTAAATTAGGCAGGAATATGTGAACCTTAATTTTAATAATGTGAGCATAAGTTAAGATTTGATTGCGTTCGAAGGTCAAGTTATGTCTGACATTAGTAATTTTGACATGTAGCATTTACTTGTTTATGGGAATGGAAAGATCCGAGAGATTGTCTTGCACACAATTAATATAAATTGGTTGAAGTGAAAAATATGTTTGGAATTCTTTGCGATAGACAAAGCCCCCTAAACCCAAAGAAAAAATTTATAAAACTACAATGGGATCTTCTACATGTTGTATAAGAAGAGTATTTGGACAGTGTCAAGAGAACACAATCGGCAAATGTGTAACACAAATGAGAATGTGGAGAAAGGACAAAGATTGGGACCAACATAGGTTTAGGTGCAGCTCTCTGTCTCTAATGAACATTGAACAGAACGAGGAGGCCTTGCTCATTGTAAAGGAGGACACTTGATCTTTCGGCCTTTCTCTTGTAAAGTAGGACTTCTTTAATTTAAGAATAAGATAGAGACAAATAATTAACATAGGAGAGAGGAAAGTGGGCTCACACCACATAAATCGTTAACCGGGGTGAGAAAAGCGGCCCTTGTTGGAGAGGAGACTCGCGTGCCACTTGGCACAAACACACTGGCAATGGCTATTAAATTAGACCTTAGACTTCACATGAAAGAATCTAATGCCCTTCGTTGAGGCTTTTTCTTATCAGGACCATGTGAAAACAAAGCCAACACCCGACCCGCCCTTATTTGGAACAGATATCGAAGTTTGGCAGTCGCGTCCACCGGCCCACAGAGAAGCTCTCGGTAACCGTTGAGTTTATTTTTCTAGGCTTCTGCCACTATAATCTCGCAAGTTGTTGGGTAAGGACTGCTGACTTTTTACCAGCGCCTCGGTCTCCTGACATCACGGCAGGTAAACCACGGCATGCACACTGATATCCAACAAAATTGTACGGGAAGAAACGTAGAGAAGGTTCTAATCCGGATTTGTAATACGTTTCCTATCGATCGTACTGATTTTTATTAATATAATATAATATAAATTAATATTATTTCGTATCGAGATAAAAAATATTATATATATACATGTTATAAGAATAAAATTACTCAAATGATCTTCGTTCTTGATTGATCAATTGATACGTGATTTAAACTAAACATCTTCGATTCAAATATCACGTGTCATATTTTTAAATAATTTTTAACTTAAAATTAAAATAAAATTTTAAAAATAGAATAAAAATAAAACGTGAACACTTTTCTAAAAATAGAATTAAAATAAAACGTACATTTCAAACACAGGATCTCACATTCAAACATAATTTATTATAACAAATTAATATTTAAAATAACATATGTAATATATCAATTATATATCCCATATAGATCGTATCGACCACCAATTAATATGATTCGATACGTAGCCGTATCATATTAATTTGTCAAACCTTGAGTCTAATATTAAAAGATGCATGTTTATCTCATGTATGTCGAAGTGCACTAGAGCAAAAGATTGTGGTCACAGTACTAGTTGTCATGTACTCCTCACATATCGCGTGGAATAACATGACAGAGAAGCACCCTCGACTGATTCAAAGAAAACCTTTTCCATGCCAACAGGTCGTGCTCAGAGAAAACCAACCGTAAAACAGGAGTACGCAAATACCTAGTATTCTCAGAGTAAAGAAGCACACAGACAAATTTAAGGGAGAACCTAGCATGTAGCGTGGACGAAACCGAAAATTTAAGATCTGTTATCTCCCCTAACCCAACATATCAAGAGATCGTTTCAGTCAGCAGCGTTCAAATTTCGACAAATACAGCTGATTTCTAGCAGACCATGATATCTTTGATTTCTCGTGCGACTAGTCATCCAAGAAGGAAATAGCAAATGAAGGTCGGAGCATCCTCATCTTCTTATATTTAAGCTCGTGAGCTTAATTAGCTTTGCCAGAAGAGAATTTGATTGGTGGGGGAGGGGGTGAAGAAAGAGAAAAAAGAAAGTTTCATTGGAACTCTTCTACCATCTTTTACACAGCCTGATGGTGGGAAAGGAAAGGGCCTAATGTTCTCTGCCTTGCCAAAATTTCCACGAGGTGTCATCATAAAAGTCCACAAAACTGCCAACGCTTGTCAGGAATTCCCTGTGCTATGTGAGCGTAAGAAAACAGGGGTACCTCATAGGCCAAAGAAGCCAAGCTCACTTGCTCTCTCCTTTTCAAATGTCTCGAAGTACTGGTATATGATTGTCACAGCAAGAAGAATCCCAGTTCCTGAGCCAATCGCACCCATGAAATCTGCAAGAACAGTCAGTGCTCCGATGCACATCCCTCCAAAGGCTGCTGCTGTGGGGATATACCGGTTCAGTTCCTTCTGAAGATTGGACTCCCGATGGCCTGGCATCACCATTTGTTGCTCCTGCAACATAAGAAAATTGCTGAGAAAAGAATACTGATGCAAAAAGATTTGTTGCCCAAGGTAATGCATCCAGTGTACATGGGCAATTGGTCTATCAGTTGATCCAGATTTGGGTACCTCCATGCTCCAAGAGTTTCTCAACCAGATCAGGCAGGTGTTATTTTCATTGTCTATTCAGAAATTTTCAAAGGCCTAAATTTAAATATAATTAATGACTTTAAACCATACACTAGAAGCCCTCAGATTCTTGTAAGGTGTCAAATTGCAGAACTGGGCATACATGTGAAGTTCACTCGGCTAAAGTTTAAGAATGCATTCATGTTCTGTTAGACATGACCAACTGTGGCATACTTTGTTTAGAAGATTGTTTCCAAAATTTTAGCTAATAGACCGCAGAGAGTCCTTCCAAAACTTATTAGCTTCAATCAGGTTGCTTTCTTGAAAGGCCGTAGCATCCATCACAATATTCTCTTGGCCAATGATATTATACGGGATTTGCACTCGAAAACTAAAGGCAATGTAATCTCTCTTAAGGCAGACTTGAGGAAGGCCTTTGACTCAGTAAATAGAAGCTTTTTATAGTATTTCATGGAGAAAATGGGGTTCCCATCACTGTGGATCGAATGGATTTCTAGTTGTCATGATAGCCCCTCCTCCTCTATTCTTATCAATGATGCTCCTGTGGGTTTTTTTAATAGTACAAATGGAGTGAGGCAAGGTGATCCATTATCACCTTACTTATTTACAATAGTCATGGAGGCATTTTCTTCAATGATTGATGAAGAAATTAGCAAAGGGCTGATCAAAGTTCCTACAGCTGGGGATGTGCAGGTTTCTCATATTGTATTTGAAGATGATCTGGTAGTTTTTTCCAAGGATGATACTCCATCTGCTAGTAGAGTTGCAGGGTTGATGCATAGATTTGCGATATGACAGGGTTGATACTGAATTCAGACAAGAGTCAAGCCTACATCGGGGGTAAAGTGCAGAACAGAGAACCCATTATAGGCATCCTTGGCGTCAAGGAAGGGGAGCTACACGTCTCTTATCTAGGACTGCCGCTCCTTTCCACATCTATCAAGAAAAATCACTGCCTCCCTATTCTTGAAAAAATAAGGAGGAGGATTCATTCCTGGAAAAACTGGTTGCTGTCAAGAGCTGGAAGACTGGAACTGATTCGAACTGTGCTGGCCTCATATTCTGCCTACTGGTCTGCAGCATTCCCTCTTCCTGCAGGCCTGTTAGACGACATTGAAAAAATCTTGAGGAATTTCTATTGGAGTGGTCATTCTTCCAAACAAGTCCCTCAAATGCTCACCTGGGATATTATTTGCAAGCCAAAGCAAGAGGGAGGTTTGGGCTTGAAAAAATTAAAAGAATGGAATCAGGCTTACATGTCAAAGCTTCTACGGGAAATCCTGCAGAAAAAACAGTCCCTGTGGTGTGCTTGGGTACAGAATAAATATCTCAAAACCGTATCATTCAGTTGCAGAAAAGAAAATAATATATGGGAGTACAAGGCAAAACCGTATCATTCAGTTGCATGGAACGGGGTTCTTAAAACGAGAATGGCTTCAACAACATATCACCTGCATAATTCCAGATGGAGAGGATACGAGTCTGTGGTTCGATCCTTTGGGTTCAAGGACAGTATTACACAGCTTTATGGAGATCTGATTCGGCAAGATTTGGACCTAGAAAAACATGCTAAGATTTCTTTTCTTATCACACAGGGCCGATGAAATTTGCCCCCAGCAATTTCTCCTGAAATGTTGGACTTGTGGATGACCATTAGCAGTCTTCCCCTCTGCACTGGAGGCAGGGATACGATTAGATGGAGGCACACTGATGAACAGTTTTCTATAAGAGAAATGTGGGAAAAGCTGTGGGACAAAGGACCTAAATTTGAGTATTGTGACTGGGTCTGGAAGACAACTACTGTGCATAGCGCATCCCTATGCACTTGGCAGGCTATTTATGGCAAATTGCCTAAAATGGACAGTCTGAAAAAATGGGGACACCAATTTCCAAGCCGATGCATTCTATGTAAGAAAAAAGAAGAAACATTGGAGCATCTTTACTTTGTATGCCCCTATACCAACTGGATATGGAAGCTAATTTTTGGGAGATTTGATTTACATCGGCAACCAAGAATGGGCATTGTTCAGGAGGTAAAAGAACTGATGATGATCTTCCCAGGTAAAAGGCCTCTTACTATTTTTATGAGACTCCTTTTCCGGATCACAGTCTGGAAAATTTGGAACCGTTGTGATCAGATCTTTGACGATTCCGAAACTTCAAGAACAGCTCTGCATTTACAGATTCTTGAGGATGCAAGAAGCCGGATTGAATATGGCGGGTCACAGCAATTAACAAGGCATGAACAACAAGTGCTTAGTAGATTCATTATTAAATTCAATTAGAAATTTCAATTAAGATAATTGCTCTTAGTCTACAATTTTGTAGTCAAGAGTGATTGTTATTTTTCTCAAGGGTTACTAGTCTACAAACTCACTGTGTAGACAGTAATCTCCTTTGTACATTCTTTTGTTAATACCATTCCTTACTTACCAAAAAAAAAACTGTGGCATACTTTCAAATTAAAAAAAAAGATGGAATCATGGAATTCATTTAAAAAGTATCTGATTGTTTTGTGTTGCCGGAGAGTCGGAGACCATTTGAGATATGTGTCAACACTGAATTAAAACAAATATTTCACAAAGCTAACTAAATAGATGGCCAGAGATTTCTTCTTTAGAAACAGAACAAAAAAAGGAAAAGGAGTGAAGCTGGACATAAACCGTACCTTGAGTTGCTTAGCCACATCCCTTGCTGATGATCCAGACACCTCGATCCAAGTCTTCGAGAAAAGTGCACATGCTGAGAGCATAAAAACAATGTAGAACAGTGCATGGAATGGATTGGCAGCCATATCAGCGAGACTGCAAGATGTTCAAGAAATGCAGACAACATTAATAGATGGAAAAAAGGCAGAGAGAAAATGATGGAAAAAGTTCTTATATTGGAAAAGAATAAGGTATAGAGATTCCAAAACTAAGTTCAGATCAACGAGAAAGCCTTAGAATTATCAGATTACTAGATGTTAAATCACCTTGATGGTGCTGTAATGTAGTAAGCAATCCCGCCAACAGGGATGAACTGGCCACCAGAATATTCAGATTCCTTCCACTTGCCAAGCAGATTTACAAGGAAATTCCCACTGTACCTCCTGTAGAGTAACTACAAATAAAAATAAAAATTAGATTACTCAAGGTAAAAACAGCATAATTTGCTGTAGAGCAGGCCTCACATTTACCTGAGAAATAAAATACAGGTTGGACACAAGAGCTGACTGTAAAATGATTGGCATGTTGGATGTGTAAAACAGCTTGATAGGGTAAGAACCCTGCTGTCCACGGGCATTCTTTGACCGCACAGGCAGAACAACTCGGAAGCCTTGGAAATATATCACAATGAGAAAGACAAAAACTGTGGCAAGTAGATTTGTCACATTTGGAAGATTCTGGCGATAAAATGCCTCCCGAAGTGCACGGACTTTGTCTGTCCGAGTTATGAGAAGATGGAATAATGCGATAACTGCACCTTCAAATTCAGCTCCTCGTCCAGTGTTGATGGTCGTGGGGCTGAAAGCCTTCCAAATGATGTTCTCACTGCAGTTAAACAGAAATCTTGGTGATGACGATGTCTATATCAATGAATCAGAAATCACCTAAGGGGAAACAAGTTAACTCACCATATATTGGTGGCAATGAATAAAGATATACCAGAACCAAGTCCATATCCTTTCTGGAGAAGTTCATCCAGGCAGATGACAATTATGCCAGCAAAAATGAGCTGAAGAATTATGAGTATGGCATTCCCTGTACCGAGTTGGCTTACACTGCCATACATCCCAGATAGAACATATGCAACTGCCTCCCCAACCGCAATTAGGATGCCCAGTAATTTTTGAGCACCATTTCTGGAGCAATGACAACAATTCGATTTAGAAAATACACTGCAACGCAGTCAAATCATAACCCCTTTTCAAGGAAATAAATGCAAGGGTGCAAGAAAGACAGGTTCACAAGCATAGTACGTAAGAAATTGGAGCAATAATGGCATAATCTTTTTCATCTAAATTTGTGGAGTATTATTGTAAGTGATTACAAAAGCACCACAACTGTTGACAAGTGAAAAGTAGCTGTGGCAGATCTACAGAAGCTAAGAGAGAAAAATAGATGAAACCCACTGATTTTAATTACAATCAGGAAAATGTCTACAAATGTGGATTCATGCTCTTTGATTTGTGAGACACTAAAGGCCTTCTCAAATCCTACCTTACAAAAAGGGAAATTACTCTCTATCGCATGTATATACAAAAAGCTCCATGTTTGTGTAGATATGCTACCACACACCATGATCTCACACACAATGATCTTATTGTTACCACAGGAGAAAATAGAACCAAGAAGGTCATGTTATATTTAAACCAGCAGTTTTGAATGTAACAAGATATCTTAGTGCCCAACGCACTAAAATTCATTCCATAAGCTGCTCCATGGAAATACACTACTTTACAAGGATTTTTCAAATGCACCTTCCCCGAGTACTTTACACATTCATCTGAGTATTTTTCGCACACAAGCCATAACAGAAGTGGGGATACGTCAAAACCCTGCAGACCATTTGAATGTCTGAAGTGGAGGAATCCGGCGATTTTTTTCCTAGTCACTGGGGTGTTCACAAAATATCTTCCTACCTTGTAAAAAAAATCCTTTTTTCAGCTGTTGCAGTTTCAGTGTAGATAGCTTGACTTTTGATAATGTTTTTTTAAGTGGATAATACAACTAATTGTATTAAATGATAAAAAGGGGATGTATAATACAACTAATTGTATTAAATGATAAAAAGGGGATGTACAAGTATAGTCAATGAGCTCCCAAAAATCTCTGTACAAAAGGTCACACCAAGACAATGTGAGAGACAACCTCCCCAACAAAATAAAAAGAGGGGAGTTGAGGGCATTCACATTACAAAGTAACTCCGTCCATTCCCTCACTCTGGCACAAATGAAAGATACAAGAAAATCCTCAGCTCTAACCTCCCTTCTAAAGTCCTATTGTTCTGTTCGCCCCACAAAGACCAAACGATGACATACAAGATCAGTCACCACACAACTCTATCTCCTCTAAGGGACCACCTTATGTCCCACAACTCAATGAAGTGATGCACCTCTCTCTGACGGCCGATGACACAATGGACTCTCCTAGCAAGTCCCTCCCACACCTCCATTGAGTAGATACACCCTACAAACAGATGATCCATGGTCTCGTCCTCCTGACCAAAAAAGCAACAGGTTGGCTGGATGCACGGGAGGAACTGACGCAGCCTATCACGAGTGTGCAACTTCCCATGGGAAATCCTCCAAGTGAAAGCTTCACTTTCAACGGACTCCGCGGCCTCCAAACCTGAGGGGCGAGGCTGTGGCGCACCCACTGTCAGAGATAATAGTGTCAATAGACCTCACTGAGAAGGTCCCCTCCCTACTCCACCTCTAAGTCGATGCATCCTCCCTGTCGGAGTGTGGAGTGTAGGTGACGAGGAAGAGTAAAAGGTCCTGGCGCTACTCGATCTTGTCGATCCTGAGATCCCTCCTGAAAGTCAATGCCCAGGTGCCTCCTAAAAGCTAGGAGTCAAAGGCTTGGGAAAGAACCCTCTGACATGAAGTCGGCATACTATCTGTCCTTCCAGAAAATGCACTTGTCGCCTTTCCCTAGATAGACTCGCACACCGGAAGAGATAATATCCTTATAGGTCAAAATACCGCGCCAAATAGGGGAAGTCCGATACTGTTCTGACGCATCCATATCCCAAACTGTCCTCTTGCTAAAGTATCTCCGCTTGATAACCTGAGCCCACAACCCATCATCTCTGGCCCCCAAACTCCACAACCACTTGCACAAGAGAGCCAAAGTAAAGTATATAACATCCTTGATCCCTAAGCCTCCCTCTTCCTTGTTGGCAACCACCCTAGCCCACTTGATATCATGCCAACTCCTACATCTGTCCCCACTCCCATGCCAAAAGAATCTCCTCTGAATAGATTCAATCTTCTTCACCACAGTTTTCGGAATCCAAAACACAAAGAGGAAATAAATAGGCAAACTGTCCAAAATTGATATGCATAAGATAAACATGCCTCCATATGATAGCAGTCTAGCCTTCCATCCAGCCAGTCTAGACTCATAGCTCTATATAATAGGTAGCCAATTTGCACACTGAAGAGCACCTGAGGTCAGAGCGAGACCCAAGTAGAAGATAAGGAAAGCTCCTAACTGGCAGCCTAGGATGCACACCGCCTTGTAGAGAGTCAAGTCCTCCATGTTAACCCCAACTAACATGCTCTTGTTGAAGTTAATTATCAGACCAATGACCTCCTTTAGCAACTCCAGCAAAAGTCTAGCCACGTAAAGCCACTGCTCATGTTCTACCAGGAACAGGAAAATATCATCAGTGTACTTCAAGTGAGTGATTGATTGATGGGCCCTCTCTCCCAATCTAGAAACCCCTGATCAGACCTAAAGCCTCTGCTCTCAGCCACACCCTACTCAACACATAGGCCACTAGTACAAAAAGAAGATAAGACATAGGGTCTCCCAACCCCCTCCCACTATGGAAGAAAGAAGTCGGCTTCCCATGGACAAGGCCAGCAAATGATTGATAACCTTTTTACAAAATTGTGTTCCGAACAAAACCGTTCAATTGGGCAAGCATGATCTCAGTTCCCAATTGAATGTTTAAGTAAATCTAATACCATATGATTTTCCATAAAAGCAAGAAATCCCCTGAAAATATTTGTGAATCAAATGACTAACAAGATCATATATATTGTGCAAGCATGGGAAACAAAAATAGAGACCTCATTTGGGGAACATAGATAAAACTGAGGAATCAAGTACATCGCACGGATAGATCTGCTTTAGTTATAATGAGAACAATCATGTTTGCAAGCACTAGACTTCACAAAGATACCATGCAGTCATCTTATGAATTCCTTCCACCTAAAAGCAACTAGATTCACTGCCACAGGGCCCGACATGGAGTTCCTTGTCATTTTGGTGCATCACAAAAATAAATATAATATACAATATCCCTCGCTAAGGTTGCAACCTTATTCATATAAATACCAATAGAGGATCACTGAATTTATGATGGCAAAGATGACTTCATCGGGTAACAACAATCTCCAGAATAGCAGGCACGAAGAGAGGATCAGAATATAATGAGAGGGAATACTTATTCTCAACAAGAAATCATTAAGTCCATCTCAAAATAGGTAAAACTAGTAGAAAATGCTTTATTCATACAATGAGTTCAAAAATCATCCTTCCATCATCAGCAAAGCCATATATAATGCACAAACCATCCAACACAGGCTAGTATAATTCATTTGCTGGTAAAAATACATAACATCAGAACATGTAAAAATTATTCTTTTTTTGAAAGTGGTTGGTACTACTGAACATGTCCAAATTATTAAAGATCAGATAAAAGGACATATTTGATTGTTCTGGCCCAAAATTACTTACAAGAGTGCACGGTCCTCTCTCACACTGTTGTCAACTTCAATGATCTTTGAACCAGCCAGGAGTTGCATCACAAGCCCTGATGTCACAATAGGCGTAATTCCTAGTTCCATGACAGTCCCACGGTTTGATGCAAGGATGACACGCATCCAGTAGAAGGGATCTGCACCTGTTGTTGAGTGTATACCATATAGCGGGAGCTGACTACACACGAGGAATATGAACAGAGATATCACAGTGTAGATCACTTTTTCTCTGAATGGAATTCTACGATCAGCACTTTGAACCTCGGGGAGGAAAGCCAAGAACGGTCGGACAAGATGCAACACCCTGAATCCTCCAGCCATTTCCCCCTATCTAAGCAATCGTGCGATCTGCAAAGAGTTGAGCGTAAGTAAAAATAAAAGAAGTTGAGCCAATACCCTTGGTGTTGTTAAGGCAAAAAAGCAAAGCAAGCATGACATAGAGAACCTTATAAAAGAACACAGAAAACAGAGAGGGAACGGATCAAAGAAATGTACAGCATGCTTTTGCAAGTGGCCCCACGAGGAGAACCATAATTTCTTTTAGAAATGAGCAGTGTTGATTTAAGATACTGGTAAGTGCTGATGTTAAGAACCATGGATGTTAAGTAATTATTAGCGCCCAAACAAGAAACAGGATCCGAACCACATCCATAGGAAAAAAGCTAAAAACAATTAAACAGCCCTAGAAGAACATGCATACTCAGTTCCGAGCAACCCATCTCTCTCTATGTACAAATGAACCTATCTCGATGTGGAGCAATTAAAATAACGAATTAATGTTTGGAGGACACAAAACATACATAGAACACAGTCAGATTCGTTGCGGAAACACTCACAACGAACTAATTCGTGAAAAACTGCATGCACGTCAAACCATAAAAAAAGGAAGAAAATGGACGCGCATTGGGTAACAAATGACAGACAGAATGGATCAACCAATCTGACGAACTAATTCACGAGGGAAAAAACCCGCGTGCACATCAAACCAAGCATTCAGACGGTGATTCGGATAAAAGGGAAGAAAATGCACGCACACCAGGGGGGAAGGAATCGCAAACAGAACTGATTAACGAAGAGAAAATCTCGAATTCCGGGAAATGTCGTCTCCGCATTAGACAGCAGCACCCCACCACACGAAGACCGGGACAAGGAGATCGACCAGATAAGATCTCTTACACAAATCGGAGTTAGATCTGGACAACAGCACCTCCACTTCTCAGCGATCCGGATTTAGACAGATCCAAGAGAGAGAGAGAGAGAGTTCTAAGCCGCCGCTGGCCGATGAAGGCGGAGATCCAAACCTTGCAACCCCGATCCACCAGGAATCCTCCCCCCCGAATCTCGCTCCCGTGGCTCCCGCTTCGATCTTAACTACCTCGCAGCCATGCAAGGTGAGAGAGAGAGAGAGAGAGAGAAGAAGAAGAAGAAGAAGAAGAAGAAGAAGAAGATAAGGGTTCCGCGTGCGCCGGTCGCAGCATCCCATCGGGTGTAAACATGGTGTACGTCTGGGGTTGACACGTCGCTCAGCCAATAGTAACGCGACACGTCCGCTCCCGTACAACGAGAAAAAAGACAAAGCGGGCCGCTGTTCCACCCGGTGCGCTTCGCCATCTGCCTCAACTCATGGTCGTCGTTGTTTCTAAAATAAATAAATGTTATGTCTAAGAAAGAAGTGATCTTATCATTAAAGAACATACTTCCAATCTTACATTTTTATTCGCATGCCTTTTTAAGTTTATAAAATTCATTAAGGTCGGTACGATTGTTTCTTCCCCTTCTTAAGGGGAAAAAGTTTAACCATTTAAGATGGTGTGAATTGTCATTGCATTAAATAGTAGTGTGGAGTTCACATTACTCTTCACACCCATAAGGTCGTGGATGTGCATGAAAAATCTCTCTAACATATTTTATTTTCTTTAATTTCGTGAATAAGATAAGTGGGAAGTAACCTTCTTATTAAAAAAATTCATCGTTTGTAGGGATCACACGGTCAAAATGTGAATAAGAAACGGTCATATATTTTAATGGCCTATCATGTACCTAAGGTTGACTTTGAAAATAATATTGCGGTGAGATTTTAAGAGTTTTAATTATTAAAATCTCTAATTTTTCACGGTCTCTTTCAAATGTGTACTTATTTCGTCAACTTTTATCTCGAAGTGATTTTAAAAATTAGAGAGAGATAAAAAAATATAACACTTTTAAAATCTTCAAAAATTGTCTAAAGTGTTGTTTATTCTCTCTCTAGTGATTGTTGTCGTCTCTTGACTTGATTTTTTATTTTTTATTATGATAAAATAGTCTTTCATAGAAATAAAGTAAACCATTAGACTAAAATAAGAAATTAAAGATTAGGTAGTTTAAATAGTTAACCGCATAGAGTTTTCGTTTATTTGATTGCTTCTCATGGACATACGACAAACTTTTAATGCAAATGTATAGGATTGATGTATCCCCAAGATAAATTGGTCCACGCGAAGAAATAAAAACTTATTCACTATTTTGGACCAGAGAAACACTTTGTTCACCTAGTGCACTAATTATATTTACTAGTGTAACTAGTGTAACATTTAATTTTTTTTAATTTTTTAAATGGCTTCACCCCAAATTTACTTGGCCCCGACGTTACGTCACCGAGTGAATAAAATCAGGCCATGTGAATAGTAAAAAATACTATTTTCACCACTCACAGGTGTAATTAGTGCACTAGGTGCACTTAGTGTTTCTCTTTGAACTATAGTATTTAGATCATGGTTTGTTAGATCGGTGCGTATCACGTTATATCGACCGTGTCGGATCGTACTTGTAACACACTGGAAATTTTGAGAATTCAAAAAATATATTATGAAATATTGACGATGTGAATTCGAGTACGAGGGTATTGAGTTTTTCCTTAGCAAAATAATTCATTTAGTTAAATTTAAAAATTAGAAAATACTTTGAAAAATATAAACGATGTTTAGAAAAAGACTTAAATGATTTAAAGTTAAACAAAATGAATAAAAACATAATAAAACATAGAAGATAGAAATTGGATGATATAGTTAGGCAATACAATTAGATGATGTAATTAGACAATAGATGTAACGACCCAAGATCTGTATACTGAGTCAAACCCGATATCATTCGGATCCTAAACCGCCACCCACGAGCTGGGAAGCTCGGAAAGGTTCAAATAGATGTCACGGGAGTGTATAGAAATCTAAAATAAATGTAAAAAATAAAGTTTACATTTATAAACAGATTTACATAATTTTACACAATTTCTAGTACAGATATATAAGTCCAAAGGTATAGCTCAACAAAAGAAAAGTACAAAATCTTAGGGCATACCCCGTCTGACAGAAGCTGGCGACACTAGGGCTCTCGGGCGCTGCTCAAGGCCTCAAGACGACGAGGAAGCACACCGAACCTGAAAAGAAAAGGGATGAGTCTCATCTCATTGACTCAGTAGGGGTCCCGCGATCCCTATCACAACGAAACGTAATAAACAACGTAGTAAAAAATAAGGCATAAAGAACAATAAAGCAGGAAGAAAAGCAGGAAGGCAGAAGGAACGTCATTATAGACATAAATAACCATACTAAACTATTAACTGCCGAAAGCCTGCACAACAAAAGGGATGCCTCGAGTATCGAAGGTAAGTCACGCCGAACCGAATTCTCGTAATCTGGGCTACAGAAGGTTATAACCCGATAACCTATCTTGGAACACCTCTCATAGGGTACGAACGCTAGAATCTAGGCTACCAGGTGGACCCTCAGTCGGTCAACGAAGGAACATGGCTACGCTGTCGGAACAAGACTCTCAAAGATAGCAAGGAACCACCTCTCGATCACGTGTAGCAAGGACACCGAGCCGCCAAAACACAGAACCTTATCATAAGGAAATCTGAGTTGCTACCTCTCAGATGACAAGAGCACTACCCACTAGAAGTAAGACCGGATGCGTCTACTGACGACTTAGTCCGCCGCTCTGTGCCCCAGGTGTCTCCCTACTCGCCCTAGGTGGAAACTGAGACACTTTAAGTAACCACATAACAGAACAAGGACTATCCGGGGTCGCGCTCGTCAACGCAGGTCTGATACCCCCAATCACGTGTGCACACATAGACTATGCGCTCTAAGTCGGGTCTCTAGCTGATTTTCCCCCCAGTCCGGACTCAGACTGCAAAGACGAGGGTCCCTACGGTAACCAGCCTAAAAACCGTCATATCGGGAAAGCTATCCACCACTCTCAAGTGGGTCCGCACACGCGTGTGCAGGAAAGCCACGACTAGTGGGGAAGGTTGTTAGGGTGCTTGGCCCAGATACAGAGGGGGGGTGAATGAATCCTTCTACGAATAATGGCCAAATTTAAAACAGGATGCTAGATAAAGAAACGGAATAGAACCAATTCTATTCAACTCAAATACAAACACATTAAGCGCACCTATTCAAGCATCTAGCGGAAGCAAATCAGACAAACAAGCCACTGCACAAAAAGTTTTTAGGTGGTTCGGTCCTTCAGACCTACATCCACCCCTCACTCCCAACCGGAGTGAGGCTTCACTAGCAAACGCTAGAGCCAAGCAGACTCAATCTGCAAACAGTTGCTGCCACACAGCTTGACCAGGGGAACAGCCTCCCCTCTTCCTCCCAACCGGAGGGACACCCAAGTGACTCCCAGTCACTTGGAAACTAGAGGTCGAAGACCTCTCTTCCTCCAGACCAGGAGGGACCACTGGACTTGCAACCACAAGCCCAGAACCGGAGGACTAACCTCCCTTCCTCTAACCAGAGGGCAACCCACAAGTGACCACCTGTCACTTGCAACCTGGAGATCAGATCTCCCTTCTCCTGAACCAACAGGAGGAACCCGATCCCCAACAGGGCTATCGGTAGAACAAGATAACCAGATGAGAAATGAAAAAACAAAAACACGAAATGAAAATAACTTCAGCAAACAGAACGCTGAAAAATAAAATGCATAATTTGGCTCCTAACGGAGCTGACTGGCCTGGATCTGATCCACGGTCCAGTGAAGACAGATCTTCAGGTAAGCTCCTTTCTTCTTCTTCTCCACGAGCTCTCTCGCTCACTGTCTATCTCTCTTTCTGTTTCTTCAACTCTCTTCCTCTTTTCTATTTGGCTTGTCTACTTCCTTGATTCCTGCCCGACCAGCCTTTCTTCTTTTTATATCAGCAGCCAGCAGGAGGATGGGGTACA